>JAQQPU010018816.1:0-17125 GCA_029168905.1 Artemia sp. Kazakhstan ARC1039
TCTGCAATATCTGCACAACAGCTCGGGGCATCAAGTTGAACCTTTCAGGGTGTGATGGGGGACACAAAAGAATGCTGAAACATGACCTAGAGAGAAGACAGGAGTAAGTCAAAGGACACCTTGTGTATCCAGGTTATCAAAAAATATACCTAAGAGATTTCAGGTTTGGGTCGAGGGATGGATTTAAAACTTCCAGATGTGGGAGAAGTAAGGAGGTGGGCCAGGTATATTTCAATTTCTGTCTCTGATCAAATTAAAGGTGTCTCCACTATAAACCATTATGAGACATGGAATCTATTTAGGTTAAGCTGCGAAAAAAGTAAAAAAAAAGAAAAAAAAACGCTATGTGTTAACAGATTATCGAAATAGCGAATCGTTTCTGCAGTACCTTGGGAATGGCTTTTGAGATCAAGCTTAACCTTTCAGGGAATTTTTTTTTTGTTGAAAATTACAATGAAAATACAACCTCATCAAGTTAAAACTTTCAGGGGATGTTAGGGGTGCTAGGTAGGCCTTAAATTTTGCCTGGGGGAATAAGGATATAGGTGGAGGGGAGAGACTAATAATGTTTTTTCCTCTGACCCATTTAAACTGTTTGCACTATAAACCCCTACTAAACGAATAATTTATTCACGGTGAAGTATCAAATTCAATTAAAAACATTATTCGTTGCCAGGCAATAAAAACTGCGAATCTAAAATACCCTGAGAACAGATATTAGAATTGAGCTGAAACTCTTAGGTAGCCCTGATGAATAAAAGAATGCCACCTATGTAAAACATTTTGGACAATTTTGCAATTATATCTAGTACTACAAAACAGATACAGGAAAAGGTGCTACGTAAAAAAAATATCTGTAATTTGAGATTCTAATCACCAGCCTGTGACCATCCAATAGGCTGCTAGAGCTCCTAGAAATATATTATGGCTTATGCTCCCTGACAGATCTTTGGTTATTTTTTGGTTATTTTTCTCGTCTCCTAGGGTTCTAATGTTTCAATGAAAGACGGCAGTTTTGACATGATTTCGTAGTTGAGGTTTAACTATATGCATCTACCAAATTATATCTTTGACATTTGATCTAATTGGTTTTTTAGAACGAAAATACGTCTAAAATTGGTTGAAAATCCATGGAAAAGATTTTTTTTTAGCGATTTTTGGTCCTTCCCCATGAAAAGTTTTAAGTAATAGCATAATTCTGGCTCGGTGAAGGGATAGACTCGGGAATAATGTTTTCAATGATGAAAGTTTCTTGTCTCATCGATGCATGCTACAAAAAATAGGCTTGTCGTAGAATCGCTTGTTTCAGACAAAAGATTAGTTTTAAGTAGGGGATTCAAAATTACTATTTATCATGTCATGTTGGACTTTGTCATGGCACTGTCAGTCCAAATTAAAACAAAAAGAAAAAAAAATCTATTTCACTGCACTATGACCACCCAACAGGCAAAAAAAAATCAACAATTTTTTGTTGCTGACAATAAAAAAGACCTAATAAAAAAACACGTATCAGTTCAAGCCTAATCTACTAAAATATGAGTGTTTTCTACAATTTTTTAGATTTGGGATATGTGTCTCTTGTCTAGGGTTTTCTACTATTGAAATTTCAGTGGTGTGTTTCTTTTCGGACAGACGTTATTTTTGAGGTGTTTCAAGCTCATTTTTTAATCCTTATGTTTTCTCTATGTAAAAATGGTATGAAGTATCCCCAGATAACACTTACAATTGTTAATTAAATAGAAAGTTCTCCTTCAAAAGTCTGTTCTTTCTAAAGTTTTTTCACAATGCTGGACTAAGAAAAGTGTTTTTGAATATGTGGTCAATACGGGTGGTGGTTCGCTCTCTGATAAATTTCATATGCGACAGCAATCATGATGAGAGTTAAAGATGTCATTGAAGACGTAAAAGTAGGGACGAGACCCAGGGTGGTTTTTCACAGTTAGAAAAAGAGTAGTATCTCCTTACTACTTTGAAAGTCATGCCTAGGCGCTACTACTTTCTTCCAATGACTTAGCAGCACAAGAAGAAGGTTTAACGGCGCATCCCTGATTTTGTAACCAGGTGACGCAATTTTGTCTCAGTGTTGGCAAGATTCCCGGGATTTCAAGTGTTTGAGTATTTTTTTTATATGATCAATCGGAGTGTGCTCCAGAAAATGCACAAGTAGTAATAACAAATGAAACTCAGAGAGGAAAGAAAATAACAAAATCAATAATAAAATAAAAAAAAGTGAAAAAACGAGGATTTGTCAGCCAGTGGCGAACCATGAAGAAGAAGAAACAAGCAAATATTTCGACAAAGACCTCTGCCGAGTCATCCTCAGTGCTAAACAAAACAGAAAGAAAAGAAAAAGAAACCAACAAAAATCAAACCTTTCGAAGTTTACTTAACAACGACAGAACAAAAACTAAATAAGAACCAGGTTGTAATTAATGCAAAAGAAATCTACCGAGATGATTGGGCATTAATCCTTTGTTTTTGCTATAGCCTTAGCTGGTCTAGAAATTTGTTCATTATTTGATGTGCAAATAGGTTCTCTCAAGTTATACCGGACGAAAATATTGATTGAGTCCTTCAAAATTAAACTGTCATAAATTGGTCTTAATGAAATGTCTCCAGTATCTCTATTTATTTCTAAATTTCAGTTTATTTATTTTTTTTATCTCAATTACCTCTTTAAAAATTTGTGGTAGGCCAGTTAAGGTAGATATTAAGGTTGCCTCGTCAAAAAGAATAAGTTGTATCTGATTTTCGAAAATATGCAGGGCTAATGCCGAATCAAAGTTTTTATTGTTATTTTTCAAACTCAGGGACTTATCTAATGAAATTATGTGTTCATGCAAACGTTCACCCAGTTGTTGATGGGTCCTACCAATGTATAATTTCTCACATGAACACGGGATTCTGTAGACACCACTACCAATTACAGGTTCAGTTTTATCCTTTCCTGAGTTGAAAAAAATCTTCAACTTATTGTTCAGTTTTGAAAGAAACAGTTTCGGGATGTATGGTAAAGTGAAGAAAATTGTTTTCTCATTTGCCAGGGTAACTGAATCGAGGGGGACGGGCTTCTTATTTTTTTATTTTATCTTTGTTAACCATCTATCTTTGATATATCGTCTATTTTAATCGTCTTAGAATGTATTTAAGCAGTAATAAATGATGTCGAGGTAACTTTAGTAACTGAATCGAGTAACTGAATCGAGGGAGACAGGCTCCTTATTTTCTTGTTTTATTTTTTTTTAATCGTCTATCTATGATATATCGTGTATTTTAATTGTCTTAGAATGTATTTCAGTAGTAATAAATGATGTTACTAGCCCATCTATTAAAGAGAACACGCCCTAGTGCTTTAAATAGATTCACAGGAAATTAGCCTGGGAATTTGAATGGTCAGATAGGGAAATTAACATGGCATTTCCACGACAGCGCTCTGACGTCACGACACACCCTTGCGCTTTAAATAGCACGGCATTTTGAAGGGCCAGATAGGGAAGCTCCTAATCCCTCGCACCTTCGCATAACGGTCCCTGTTTCAAGCGATTGGCTGATAAGATTCCCCCGACACACCCCTCTGGACTCCAATGACGCCACACGACAAACCCCATTTCGAACGCTCAGGTCAAATATGGATTACATAATTTTACTTAACCTAGCGTCAGGACCAATGGGGAACCCCCGCTTGTAACTTAACGACAGAACACACCTTATGTGAGGTCAGACAGTGACAGCACAACCGTCATTGTAACATAATAACTTTTTGGCATTTTTTTTCACCCGAAACTTTCAAAGCGTTTTTTTTCTTTTAACTTAAAGGTGGTGCACACTTTTTGCAATGTCAGCACATAACTTACGCAATAAAGGCACAGGTTTATGTAATAGTGGCGCGCATTACTGCCACATAATACCTTTTTTGGCATTTTATTTTTCGCCCTAAACGTTCAAGGCATTTCTTTTTCTTTACTCTTTAGTTCTTTGTCCTTGCTGGGACTTGAAAGGTCAATTTTGAGAGAGCGCTCTTAGCAACAAAACTAAACTGTCATTGCCAATATTCTGTATTGGGGAAACAGTTTCAAGAAATTACATATTACCATGACGTCACAAGACATGGCCTCTGTCTATTCCCTGACACTCCCAGGAGCCCATATGGAAGTATATTGATTTATTGTTTCAGTATTGGCAAGATTCCTGCGGGAGCCCTGTTTGTAGCTGTCGGTTGGCAAGATTCCCAGGATTTGTAGGTCTTTCAATATTTCTTCATTATTAAAAAAAGTTCAGTGTGTCGACATCAAAATGGATGGTTGTATAATATTGGGTATTAACGCGTTAGCGAACTCAAACCTAGAGTGTGTAAAATAGCAGTGGAAGTTACAAAGGATTGTCGATTCACCCTAGAATAGGACAAAATATAGAGATTCGTGATGCCAATGACACTGTACTAGCCCTTCTTAGGGCATTTCCTATGTAACCCCAGACAAATTTTGAGTCAGTATGAAAAAGTCTGCATTGCGTTAACATAAATGAACATGTTGAGTTATAAATATCGTTTTATTGTGACTGTTCTATATGTAAAGGACAATGTCACAATTTCAGCCATTCTTACGAGCCTACTGCATCTTGTTTAAATATTGTGGACTCTAGAATAGACAAAAAAATCTGAAGGAAATGAGGAAAAGTATCTTGAATGATATGGAGAGGAATTTATACAGGGTACAAGTAAGGACACATACAACGAGATCCGATATGACAAAAAAGGAAGAGGAAGATCGAAAGAAGAGACAAAGGAAAGAGGGCCATCTCTACAGAGATACCTCAAAATATACTATAAAAGACAGTGAAGAAAACTCAAAGAAAAATTTGCGTAATGCAAGATCTAATGGTGAAAGTTATAATGACTATGATCTAAGAGAAGAGAAAAATTGGCACTTCAAGAGAGAACATAGGAGAGTATTATATGGAATGGATTTTAGACATCAAAAATGGTTTCGGAAGTGCTCTCATATACCATTTTTACTATCAAAATCGTAATTTATATGATTGATAAGTTTTGTACCATAACCTTACAATAAATTTGTTTTTACATATTAATTTGTCTTATTCGATAAGCCCAAGGTAAGGATAGAAGTAGGTATTTCTCTACATAAACAGTTTGGGATCGAATAGACCACCCCTCACAGTTTTTGCCCCCCCTGTCGTCCATAACTCGCACTGAGATGGTGATTGGTCCGAAGGGTCCCCTACCTGTGGATGGGAGCGCTGCTGATGAGTTTGGTCAGTGTCTATTCGTTCCGGGGAGGGTATCTGGACTTCGGCTAGGTGACCAAAAGAGGTTAAAATGGTCTTGCTCGGGATATCTAAAAAGTAGCAATGATTGGGAATTAACATGGGAAGTCAGATAAGTGGAGCTCCTAGCCCCTCGCACCTGTGCAATGCGGTTTCTGTTTCAAGGTGTTATGATGCATTTGTGTTTCAGTATTTTTATATGAGTAATCGACGTGGGGTAAAAAAAACACACAAGTAGCAATAATAGGGGCTACCTAGCACGGCACAAACGTGAGTTCTGCGTAATAACGGAACTCATCTTTCACAATGACAGCTAATGAGAGAGATTTGAAGATAAGTGGATCATCTTGCGAGAAGAGTAGATACCTAAACCGTTAAAAAGTATACTTATGGGCCATAGCGGAATGACACTATGACACTGTTTTCACACACATAGGAGGGCAATTTTGACTAAGGATATACTAGTACTCGAGAATTTTTAAACCAATTATTTATTATATTGTTGGAGTTCGACTCGGCATATTCGAAGCACCAGGAATTAGAGTTGAAATTGGCTGTAAATTACAAATCTAGCTAAAAAAAACCTATAGAACAGGGCTAAGGAGAGGGTGTTTTACGGCTGCACCCCCCTAGCAATCATTTCAAGAGGGCTGGGTTGATATTAAATTCAACTTTTTGACACTCTTAAGGTACCTCTGCGAGCTATTAACGAAATACAGCACGGGACTGCAACATATATGATTTAATTGCATATGATATCAATTTTTTCTTCATATTATATTCCCTCTGCTTCAAGTCAATGATACATTTTAGAAACGAACACGCCTCATACGGCATTGCCGTTTCTGAAGAGTTCTTTTGGGTAGAATTGTTGTTTCGTGCCACAAGTCACCTAAAAACAGCGCTTTACTGAGGGACAGACATTTTGGCTAAAAATAAATGTATATATTAACTCTCATTTTATATGACTACCTGCACCTTTAGAATCGAATATGCTAGCGTACGGCATTACTACCACTGAAACTCGAGGCAATATTTTCTGCGGTTTTGTCATGATGTCACCGGATTGGTCTAGATTCTTTGGGATGATCTTGTTTTTTTTTTAAATTTGTGAAGATATTCACACAACACTTAAGATTTCTATTAACTCTTCCAGATTTCTATGTATTGTCTATGATTTTTGTGAATTCGAAGGATTTCTAGATATTAATCCGAAATTTTTTAGAGATTATCCTCAGTTTTTAAAGTTTTCTATTGATTTCTATACTTCGATCCTGTTTTCTATGGTTTGACCTAAATTTCTAGGGTCTGGTCCTGATGTCTTAACTTTGCTCTTGATTTTTTATGAGTTTGTAAGGGTTTCTTGGTTTTTGTAATAATTTTTAGAGGTTGATCATAATTTCTACAGTTTGCTCTTGACTTTTACGAATTTGTCATTTTTTTGGCAGTGATTCTTTAGAGGTTGACCATGATTTCTACAGTTTGATCATGATTTCGATGGCAGGGTCTTGATTTCGATGTTTTTTTTGGAGTTCTAGGGTTGACTATCTCTTGTAGATAAGCACATTATGGTTTTTCATGGAACAAATTGCCTTTCTGGGCTTTAGTATGTCATGGCGATAAGGCATGTCGGAGGTAAAAGAAGACTAAAACTTATAATCTATTTATAAATTCCTTTTGTCTCTTTTTGCTCTGTAAGAACCTCAAGGATTATGATTTTTTCCCGGAACACCAACTTTACTTGGGTTTAATATTTCTTGATAATAAGGCGTTTTCTAATAGCAGCAAGTTTTCCGTCAAAGATAACAAAATTCTCTTAGAAAGTATGAATTTTTTGTTAATGCTACCAAGTTTTCTGCTAGAAGTAGCAAGTTTTTCTTAATACTAACAAATTTTCTCTTAGAAGTAACAACATTTTTCTTTAATACTAAAAGAGTTTTTACTTAATACGAAAAAATCTCATGGAGGTAACAGCTTTTTCTTAATAGTGACAATTTATTTCTAATAGCAAGAAGTTTTCCGTCAAAGATGCCAAATTTCTCTTGGAAGTAACAATTTTTTGTCAATACTATCAAGTTTTCTGTTCGAAATAGCAACTTTCTCTTAACACTAACAAATTTCTCTTCGAAGTAACAACTTTTTCTTTAATACTAACAAAATTGTAGTTAATATTATCAAATTTCTTATGGAGGTAACAGGTTTTTTTATTAGTAACAGTTTTTTTTCTAATAGCAGCAGGTTTTCCGTCAAAGAAAATATATTGCTCTTAAAAGTAACAACTTTTAAGTTTTATGTTTAAAGTAGCAAGTTTCTCTTAACACTAACAAAGTTTCTCCTCGAGGGAACAAGTTTTTCTTTAATACTTACAAACTTTTACTTAATGTTATCAAATGTCTCTTGGAGGTAACAGGTTTTTTTCTTAACAGTAACAACTTTTTAATAGCAGCAAGTTTTCCGTCAAAGATAACAAATTTATCTTAAAAGTAAAAATTTTCAGAGGTAAAAGAAGTCTAAAACTTATATTCTACAGTTGAGTCGCCTTTGTCTCTTTTTGCTTTGTAAGAACGTCAGGGATTATGATTTTTTCCCCTTGAACCCCAACCTTTCTTGGGTTTAATATTTCTTCACAATAAGGCATTTATAGTAACAGCAAGTTTTCCGTCAAATATAACACATTTCTCTTAGAAGTAACAATTTTCTGTTAACACTAACAAATTTTCTCTTCGAATTTTTCTTTAATGCTAAAAAATTTTTACTTAATAAGACCAAATTTCTCTTGGAGGTAACAGGTTTTTTCTTAATAGTAACAAATTTGTTTTAATAGCAGCAAGTTTTCCGTCAAAGAAAACAAATTTCTCTCAGAAGTAACAATTTTCTGTTAATGCTACCAAGTCTTCTGTTAGAAGTAGCAGGTTTCTCTTAGCACCAACAAATTTTTTCTTCGAAGTAACAACTTTTTCTTTAATACTAATACACTTTTACTTGATATTATCAAATTTCTGTTGGAAGTAACAGGTTTTTTCTTAATAGTAACAACTTTTTCTAATAGCAGCAAGTTTTCAGTTAAAGATAACAAATGTATCTTAGAAGTGACAATTTTCTATCTATGCTAACAAGTTTTCTGGTAGAAGAAGCAATTTTTTTAACACTAACAAACTTTGTCTTTGAAGTAAAAACATTTTTGTTTTAATACTAAGTTTTAGTGAATACTATCAAATGTCACTTGGAAGTAATAGGTTTTTCTTAATAGTAAGAAAGTTTTTCTAATAACAGCAAGTTTTCTTCCGAAGATAAGATGCTTCTCTTAAAGCTAAAATTTGTTTGTTTATGATAACAAGTTTTTCGATAGAATTAGCAAGTTTTTCTTACCACTAACAAATTTTCTCTTCGAGGTAACACATTTTTAATACTAACAAAATTATACTTAATACTATCAAATATCTCGTTTAAATAATAGAATTTCTATTAATTTTGACAATTTTTTCTATTAGCAGGAGGTTTTCTGTCAAAAATAAGTTATTTCTCTTAGAAGTAACACTTTTCTATCTATGCTAACAAGTTTTTCACTAGAAGTAGCAAGTTTTTCTTAACAATAACAAATTTTCTCTTAGAAGTAACAACTTTCTTCTAAAAAAGTAACATCTTCGAAGTAACAACTTTAATACTAAAAATGTTTTACTTAATTCCATCAAATGTCTTTTTAAGTAACATATTTTTTCTTAAAATCATAAGTTTTGTTCTAACACCAGCAACTTTTCCGTCCAAGATAAGAAATTATTCTTAGAAGTAACAATTTTCTTTTTATGCTAAAAAGTTATCTTCTAGAAAACTAATTTATTACATTAAGTTAACTACGTTTCAGTTAAGTTCATTTAACTTAGGTTAACTTGACCGCTCATGCTAACCTAGGTTTAATGAACCTAACTTAAACGTAGTTATCTTCTAAGTTAACTACGTAACTACGTAACTGACTTCTAAGCTAACTTAACCAAACTTAATAACTTTTAAATAAGAGGGCTATGCACATAGCCCTCTCTTCCATGTATCTTATATCGATCCTCCTCTTCCTTTTCTGTCACATCAAACCTCATTTTATGCGTCCTTACTTGTACCCTGTACACATTTCTCTTAATATCAATCAAGATTGTTCCCTCATTTTCTCCAGATTCTTCTCGTCTGTTTTAGAGTCAGCAATATCTAAACATTATGTAGTAGGCTCATAAGAATGACTGATATTATGACAATGCCCTTTACACATTGAACAGTCACAGTAAAAGGATATTTCTAATTCAATATGTTCATCCATATTAACGCACTGCAGACTTTTTTCAAACTGATTCGAAATTTGTCTGGGGTGAAAAAGAAAATCCCCAAAGAAGGGCTAGTATAGTGTCATTATTACCACGAATGTCTATATCTTGTCCTAGTCTAGGGTAAGTCGGAAACCCCTTGTATCTTCCACTGCTAATTTGGCCACTCTAGGTTCCATTTTGTTAACGCCTTCAATATCCAATAATTTATAACCATCGATTTTGATGTTGACGCGCTGAACTCTTTTTAATACTGAAGAAATACTAAAACACCTGGTAATCTTTCCAGCCAACCACTAGAAACAGGGCTCCCGTAGGAATCCTGCCAGTACTGAAAAATAAATAAATAAACTCTTATATGGGGTTTCTTTTTTTAGGGAAAACAATGGCATTTGCTAGGAAACACCTTGGTGTGTCTTGGAACAGATATAGATGTGTCTTATGAAGTAAAGGGAATTTGTTATTTCTTGAATGTGTTTGGCCAATACAGAATATTGGCAATGAAAGTTTATTCGTGTTGCTTGAAGTGCTTTCCCATTGAAAGAGTCCCAGCGAGGACAAAGAACTAAACGACAAAAAAAGAAATGCTTTGAGCGTTTCGGGAAGAATAAAATGCCAAAAAAGGTATTATGTAACAGCGATGCACGCCGTTATTGCGAAATTTGTATACTGACCCTACATCAAGTGTGCACTGCCATTATTTTGAAAGAAAGAAAAAATGCTTTGAACGTTTTGCGAGAAAAAAAAACAAAAAGATATAATGTGACAGTGATGGTTGCGCTGTCATTACGTGACCTCACATAAGGTGTGAGCTGTCGTTAAGTTACAAGCGGGGGTTCCCTCGTGGGGGCCTGACGCTAGGTTACGTAGAATTGTGTCATCAATATTACACCTAAACGTTTAAAAGGTGGTGTCTCGTGTGACGTTATTGGTGTCCAGAAAGATGTGTCAGCGGAATCTTACCAGCCGACCACTAGAAACGGGGACCGTATTGCAGAGGGAAAAGCGATTAGAAGCTCGCCTATCTGGCCTTTTAAAATCCAAGGCCATTTAAAGTGCAAGGGTGTATCGTGATGTCAAGGCTGTCGTGGAAATCTCATGTTAATTTCCCTATCTGACCATTCAAAATCACAAGTTATTTTCCTATGAACCTATTTTAGGCGCAAGGGTGTGTTCCCCTTTATAGATGGGCTAGTAATATCATTTATTACTACTTTTGTATTATCCCGACCACACTCCGATTAATCATATAAAAAAAATACTAGAATACTTAGAATCCCTGGAATCTTGCCAATACTGACACAAAATTGCTTCACCTGGTTATAGAAACAGGAATACGCCGTTAAACCTTCTTCTTGCGCCGTTAAACCATTGGAAGAAAGGAGTAGCTTCTAGGGAAGACTTTAAAAGTAGTAAGGGGATGCTACTACTAAAAAGTCTAGAAAATAGGAAGATAAGTCTACGAACCCAGACAAGAATATTGGAAGCTAAAGTGATGAAAGTGGTCAATAGTGCTTTGAAGCGTGGGTGCTTCGAAAAAAAGGAGGAGCATTTGCTACGAGAAATTGCCTACGGATTGTTTTGTGTATCCAGTCGACTGACCATATTTTAAACAGTAGACTGTATGACGAATGTGGTTCAATCCTGTTTTCTAGGACGATAATGATGTCACAATAAAAAATTTAAAAGAAATGGGAACTTCCTGGGAGGTTGAAAAGAGTGAGGCTTTGAATAGATTGGGATAGAGGAGGAACGTACGTAGCTGTGTTGGTCTTAGGGGGTTTGGTGTTGCAGTGACTTGTTAGTAGTAGTAGTAGTAAACAATGAAAATGAATTTATTGCTGAATATGTTTTGACAGCGCATAACTTTAACTATTTTGCAGGGTGCCAAATTTATGGATTCGTTGGTGGACTGACCGGAACAACATCAATCATGAGCATGGCAATTCTTGCGGGCAACAGATACCGCGTCATATCAAAACCTTTCAATCCAGACCGAAAGTCAACGAAAATACAGTCTATGGTGCAAGTACTTTTTATATGGCTTTATGCATTGTGTTTTGCGTCATTACCATTGTTTGGAATAAGTCGATATGTACCTGAGGGCTACTTAACGAGTTGCAGCTTTGAATATCTTTCTGATAATATAAAGGATAGGATATTTATTCTTATTTTCTTTATCGGGGCGTGGTGTGTACCGTTCTCTTTGATTTCGTTTTCGTATATTAATATTATTTCTGTAATTCGCAGAAGTGACTTTAAAGTTTCTGAGAACGTTGACGATAATATCTATAGGAAAAAAACAGAGATGAAAATCACAAAAACAATATTTATACTTATCGGTTTATGGATGGCTGCTTGGACACCGTATGCTATTGTCGCCCTACTAGGAATTTCTGGAAACAAGGAATACGTTACCCCATTTTCATCCATGCTACCTGGAGTGTTTTGCAAACTTTCTGCTTGCGCCAATCCGTTTCTTTATGCTTTATCTCACCCAGGCATGAAGAAAGAGATCATCAATATTATTAGTAACTTCTGTTTAAGCAGTGGCGCTGAAGTTATTCATTTAGACTTAATCAAAGGAAAAACTAATGATTCGAATTCTGAATCCAATCCTTCTCCATTAAATGAAAAATCTGATTTTACACAAGATAGGATAAATAAGAACGCTAACGAGATACATCCGATTAAGAATAGTCGAATTAGTTGTTGATGATGCATGTCTTAAGAACGAGCTCAAAGATTTAAGCCGTAAATATTGGCAATACAAATCAATACTTTATCTAAATATTTATCATTTGGAACTGTATGTATTACAGGTCTATAGCAAGGGCTTCGAACCTAGGGGTTTGAAGTTTTGGGAGTTTGTCCAGATTATATAGAGCATTTTAGCCTATTTATCTATTTAGCCGTGTTTCATTTTTTTTAACAAAAAATTTATATATTTGTTTAGTGTCTCATTTTGTTAGTGGATTCTAACTTAACGCCCCCTCGCTCTGGGTTTGCCTTTGACACATCACATTGATGCATCCAAAGCTAAGGTTATTAACTTAGTAAAATAAAAACTTACCCAATTATGTATTTCTCATTAGGTGGTACTTTAATGTTGTCTGAAGAATCTAATGAATGGTTGGAGATAGAATCTAAGATATTATTAGACCAGGGTGAAACATTCCAATACATTTTTTTAACATAAGACTAAGCTTATGTCAAATATAAAATGTAAAAATTAAGGATCTTTAGGTAGCCTAAGGCATGTCCAAAAAAGATAAAACAGACGAAACAACATATATCAATAGTGTGATTTCAGTTTACAAAATTATTTAGTGTTAGACGGTACTGAATATTTTTTTAATGTTATATCCTTACGAATTTAAACAGTGTTTTTTTTCTGGTTTAAATGGGTTTAGTTACACATGTGCCTGGAGTAGTAATGGCATCAATTGTGAGTGTTAAACAAGTATATCAGTACATTTTAATATGGAAACTTAGTCAAATTAGCTCCTTCAACAAATATTCAACATCAGACAACCGGAATATATTTCTTTTCCACTTGTTTTTTCAATCATTATTATAATCAGTATTTACTATGTGTCGCTTATGAACACCGAACTTACTATCTTGTGATAGAAAAATTGAAAGGGTGGATAATTTAATTTTCCCTTACCCCGAAAATCGTTGGACTTTGAAAAAACAATTTATTATCAACGGGCCTAAAGCTCACATAAATACAAAGGGAAGTATTTTCTGGCCCCGATCTCTGTCCCCTCTTTTTACAGGAGAGTTACCTCCCAGAAGATTGGCAAACTTTACCTCTTCCGGTAATTGAAGAAATAGAAAATAAAGGAATTGAATGAAGGACTGAAGGAAAATGGAATGAAAGAAAATGAAGGAAAATAGAAGGAATAGAAAATAGAAAACATCCCCAAAATGCGCTTTGTTTTTTTTAATGGTAAGGTTTGAAATAGTGTATAAAGAAGAATGTAACTTCGAGTTTAACATATTTGGCAAGTTTGGCAAGTTTGGCATATTTAGTACTTTTGAAAAAAGCTTCTTATTGTTCCAATTAAACGAGTATAGTGCTTCAGAAGTCGTTCTTAAAGAATTGGGACAAAATTCAAACTTTAGTGTAGAGAGCTAAGTTTTGATGAGGAGGAAATCCCCTTCATATATGTAATATTTGCTGGTCGTTTTAAGTTTTAATGTGGCTCCTTACTTTCAGTTGAAAAAACTTGTTTTTTTATTTAATTTCTGATCGTTTTTTTTAAAAAGTCCCAGGAAATCTGGCCACACCTCCATGGAGAAATACCCTCCCCACGGATATATCCTCTAGACAATTCAATCCCGGTGATAATTTACTCAGGCAATTAACGTTAGCATTTTCCACGGGGAGGGAAGTTTCCAAGGAGTTAATTTTCCAAGGGGAATTGTACACTGGGGGAATTTGACGGAATTCCTATACAAAATCCTTTTTATATTTCTTGCTTTCTCTTTTCTGTCTCAATCTTACGCGTGGAGATTCTCCACGCGTAAGATTGAGACGGAAAAGAGAAAGCAAGAAATATAAAAAGGATTTTGTATAGGAGTTTGCCCTCCCCAGCAGAAAATTTGCCCTCCACACACAAAAAAATGTATGCATTCTTCCCAATAACAAATACTTTACGTAAACAATGGACACATTTTGTAACTTAAATACTTTTTCCCAGGGGCTTTTGGGGCTCAAGATATCTCCAAATGCATAGAAATTCGGCCTTTTAACTATGCTGAACAAAACGGCTATCTCAAAATTTTGAACGGACGATTTTGATAAAAAAAAGGCTTGGGAGGGGGCCTAGTTGCCCTCTATTTTTTGGTCAATTCAGAAGGGCACTAAAACTTCTAATTTCCTTTCGAATGAGCCCTATTCCTATATTCTAGAAAAACTGGGTCGACGCTGGTTGTATTGCAAGGTTGTATTTACGAAGTCTGTTGGAAAAAGGTCTTTATTTCATTGTGGAAAAATGGCTGGATAGTGTAATATATCGCCTGACGTCACTCAACTGAAAAAAGTGGAATAAGTGTTCGGAATAAGTGTTCGAAAAGTGAAATAAGTTGGTAGTAAGGGTGGCAGCTCTCCTCTTATTGTGGGAAGATTTTAAGATTAAGATGAAACACTTAAATAATCTTATCAGATTCCCCTATCTTATCTGATCAGAGGAGTAAGGGTGGAAACCCTCTTCAAGAGCACAATTTGTCTAACTAGCTCTTAGTAGCGTGAAACATAGGACCATTATTACCAGAAAACATATTTTTGTGATCTCGTCCTTTTCCCTATTCGTTGGATGCAATTCGTTTCAGAGTGATTGCATGAAACCAAGAGTTGTAGAAAGTCGATACGAAAATACCTAAATCTAGTACTCTTTTATTTTTGAGCAAACGTGATAATCATTTACTGCCCTTTAGTGTCAGATTCCAAATGTTTCACGGAAGTTGAGCAAAAACATAAAAAGAGCAAAAATTATCAGAAGACCATTATGTTTCGGATTTGATAGGAAGTAATACTTTTTTATTTGTGAGCAAACGTTATAATCGTTTACTTCCCTTTAGTGTCACATTCCGAATGTTTCATGGAAATTGAGCATAAACATCAAAAAGCAAAAAATATGAGACGACCATTATGTTTCAGATTTAATAGGCAGTAATACTTTTTTCTTTGTGAGCAAACGTGATAATTGTTTACTGCCCTTTAGTGTCACATTATGAATGTTTCACGGAAGTTGAGCATAAACATCAAAAGAGCAAAAATTATGAGATAACCATTATGTTTCGGATTTTATAGGCAGTAATACTCTTTTCTTTGTGGGCAAACGTGATAATCGTTTACTGCCCTTTAGTGTCACATTCCGAATGTTTCACGGAAGTTGAGCATAAACATCAAAAGAGCAAAAATTATGAGATGACTATTATGTTTCGGATTTGATAGGCAGTAATACTTTTTTTCTTTGTGAGCAAACGTGATAAACGTTTACTGCCCTTTAGTGTCACATTCCGAATGTTTCACGGAAGTTGAGCAAAAACATCAAAAGAGCAAAAATTATGAGATGACCATTATGTTTCGGATTTGATCAAAAGAGCAAAAATTATGAGATGAAGTTTATGTTTAGGATTTTATAGGCAGTAATACTCTTTTCTTTGTGAGCAAACATTATAATCGTTTACTGCCCTTTAGTGTCGCATTCCTAATCTTTCACGGAAGTTGAGCAAACACATCAAAAGAGCAAAAATTATGAGATGACCATTATGTTTCGGATTTGATAGGAAGTAATACTTTTTTATTTGTGAGCAAACGTTATAATCGTTTACTTCCCTTTAGTGTCACATTCCGAATGTTTCATGGAAATTGAGCATAAACATCAAAAAGCAAAAAATATGAGACGACCATTATGTTTCAGATTTGATAGGCAGTAATACTTTTTTCTTTGTGAGCAAACGTGATAATTGTTTACTGCCCTTTAGTGTCACATTATGAATGTTTCACGGAAGTTGAGCATAAACATCAAAAGAGCAAAAATTATGAGATAACCATTATGTTTCGGATTTGATAGGCAGTAATACTTTTTTATTTGTGAGCAAACGTGATAAACGTTTACTGCCCTTTAGTGTCACATTCCGAATGTTTCACGGAAGTTGAGCATAAACATCAAAAGAGCAAAAATTATGTATAACCCCAATTCATAAGGGTGGTATTCAAAATGACCCAGGAAACTATAGACCGATATCTGTTTTACCCATTATTTCCCGTGTTTTAGAGAAGTGTTTTAGTATTAGAATGATGAGTTTTTTGGAGGATCATAAGTTACTGGTAGAGACACAATTTGGGTTCCGTAGAAAAAGGACAACGGAACAGGCGATGATTTATTTGACAACTATTATTAATGATGTATTAGATAAAGGTTTCAAAATAGGTGCTATATTCTTAGATCTGATGAAAGCTTTCGATACTGTGGATCGTGAACTTCTACTTAAGAAGTGTGAGGTGTATGGTTTGAGGGGTAAATCATTAAATTTTTTAAGAAGTTTTTTAAGTAATCGTTATCAGTATGTCCAACTAAATGATACTTCTTCCGAAAAAAAGCGTATTGAAATAGGTGTTCCGCAAGGATCAGTTCTCGGTCCTATATTATTCTTGATATTTATTAATGATTTACCAAATTGTCTAAGTAATTTTTGCTATAGAATAAATGAACTAACGGTAAACCCGACTAATGAAACAGTTTCACTTTTTGCTGATGACACAACAGCCATTAGCACAGCTAAGACAGCGGAGCTGCTGCAGATTTCCATGAAGGAATCAGTTAATAGAATTACAGCATGGCTGAGGGTAAATAAATTAAGGATTAACATGGCTAAGTCTAACTTTATTATTTTCTCGCGATCATCAAACTTTTACCCATGGATCAAGGAATTAGATATGCCCAATGGCGTTATAAAACGGACTGCGTCTTTTAAATACCTTGGGATTGTAATAGATGAAACTCTATCTTTTAAGG
>JAQQPU010018817.1:0-17123 GCA_029168905.1 Artemia sp. Kazakhstan ARC1039
TTACTTTTTATCAGTCCTGGTTGAACTTCGCTGAAGTAAGGATGCTAAGACTGCTCTGAAAATTTTTAATTTTTGGTTTTATTGGTTGCATGTTGTTGTGAGTCGTTTTTCTTTCATATATTTTTGTATTGCTAAGGACGGCCCTTGGACATAGGGCCGAAATATTCATTCAAATTATCTCCACTGTCTTGCAAAAAGATTTCCCTATTGTTCTTCGTACTTTTGTTGTTTGATATGAAAAGGCAGTGTGGTCTTCGTCACTAATTTATTGAAAATTGGGTGTGATAATGAGTCTGACCGTTTTTTGAATCTATTTCTTCATCTGGCCTTCTTCCTTGCATTTTCTTTCCTACTCGTGTTGATTCAGTCAGATCTTCTGCAACTCTGATTGACAACATTTTTCTGTCTTCTAAAAATGATATTAAATTTTCCTCTGGTATTATTTTCTCTGATCTTTCTGACCCTTTTCCAATTTATTGTTCTGTTCCCAAATTAAAAATGCTGAGCCAAGAGGATACCAGAGGTGAGTCCTATTCAAGAATTTATAGTCAGAGCAATGTTCATAACCTTATGTCTGATCATAGTGCTAGTGATTGGTGTTCAATAATGAATTCTGGTGATGTTAATAGGGCTCCAGCCTCATTAATAAGTCGGCTGACAACACTAATTGATAAAAATTTTCCCCTTGTAAAATCTTCAAGTAAATATAAACCCAAGATGCCTTGGATGTCTCCTAGTCTTGTGAGATCAACAATTCAGAAGTCAGAGCTTTTTAAGCTGGCTTGCTAAAGCCTTGATCCTGATGATTTATCAAACTATAAGTATTATAAGAATGTATTAACATCAACAATTAGACTAGCTAAGAAGAATTATTTTTTTTTGAAAATACAGGAATGCAAAGGTAATTTACAGAAAGTTTGGAGTGTAGTTAATGAAGCTTTATCTCGGAGGAAACAATCAAAGAAACATCCTACTGCCTTCAAGAATGCAGATAGTTCAACTATTGAAAAAGCCGCTGTACCTAGTGCCTTCAACTCTTACTTTACCACCCTACCAACTGTTAAAACCCCTCCTTTCCTAAACTAGGTAAATCTTCACCAGCTAAGAGAAGTATTTTTCTAGCTCCTTGTACAAGCATAGAGATCTGTGATTTTAATTCTTCTTTAAGTAGCAGTAACACAGCTAATGCGCTTGGACTAACAAACCATGTGCTTAAGTCTGTTTCTTCTTATGTTGTTGAACCTCTTACCCATATTTTGAATCTATCAATTTCAAAAGGTGTATACACTGATTCGTTTAAAATTGCAAAAGTACTCCCTCTTTTTAAGAAGGGTGATCCCAGCTTAGTTTCAAATTATAGACCTATATTAATTCTCCTAATTTTCTCGATATTACTTAAAAAAGTTGTCCATAAGAGGCTTTTTTCATTACTGTCTACTGGTGCTTCAATTGGAAGCGGTTCTATTCTGTCTGATCACAAGTATGGCTTCCGACCTAAACTCTTTACTGCATGTGCTCTAGTTGACGTTACAGAATTCGTGCGTGTTAACATAGACAAGGGTCGTTGTGTTCTAGGACTATTTCTTGATTTTTATAAAGCTTTCAACATGGTAGATTATTTTGTCTTACTGGGAAAACTGTCTCTACTTGGAGTTCGGGGAATTGCCTTTGAATGGTTTAAATCTTACCTGTCTAATAGATCTCAGTTTGTGTGTTATGATGGGAAATGTTCTGATCTAGATTCGGTTTCCAAAGGGGTACCTCAAGGCTCAGTTTTGGGACCACTCCTCTTTCTTATTTATATTAATGACCTTCCTCCATCTCTCAACCTTGATACCCACACTGTTTTGTTTGCAAACGATAGTAATTTTTTTTGCGGTTTCCAATGATCTGCCCTCTGCTGTTGCTAAGGTTCAGCTTCTGCTCAACCATGTGCGCGATTGGTGTGAGCAGATCGGGATGCTGTTGAATAGCTCTAAGAGTAGTATTATTCATTTTCAAGACCCATGCCACATGTCTGAACCTTCCCCAACAATCTTTGTTTTTTATGGTACTGATATAATTCCCCAGTGCTCTTGTGTTAAACTTCTTGGTGTGCACGTTGATTGTTTTCCTTTTCTTTCATAACTCATATTTCCTATACACATTCTATAATTTCTCGTCAAGTGTCTATGCTTCATCGTGCCAATCAATTTCTTCCTCCCGATGTAATGCTTTCTCTTTACTATGCATTTGTCCTTCCTTATCTTTCTTATTGCTACACTGTATGAGGCAATACTAACTATTCTTCCTTTCGGCAACTCTGAAAAGCACAGAATAGAGCGGTGAAGGCAACTTTTCGCCTACCCCGACTCTATCCTACAGCTGATTTTTACAGTGAAACAGGTCTAGATGCCTTAGATGTGGTTATGAAGAAGCAGAACTTAAAACTAGCTCATCGAGCCTTCAATTTCTCGCTTCCTCCAAACATCTTATCCTACTTTGATCTAGCATCAACACGTAAGTGCCAGACTTTGCTTCGGAGCTCTGTTCACCAATTTCGTCTGCCTAAGAGGGTATCCTTAGCAGCTCAGAGGTCACCAATTTATAGAGCAATTGCTCTTTGGAACTTTTTTCCCAGTGAACTTTCTCTTATCAAAAACTCTTCTTCCCTTTGCAGAAAAATATCCTCTAAGGCTTGAAGTAATTTCGTTTTTTTTTCTGTATTTCTTTATTCATTTTGCTTTATCTATTTATTCCGCTTTACTTTATATAGTTTTTTTTCTTTTCTCCTCTCTCATTATGTTGAATGAGATTCGAACCCCGTGGTTGTTTAATAATATTATTAATGGTTTGGATTTTTAATAAATTACAGGACATTTTCAGTTCGGATAAAATTAAGTCAAAGGTTATTGTGTAGCAGTTGTTTGTTTTTTGTTGTTGTTTTTTTTTGTTGATTTTTCTCGCATTGTGTTTATATTTTTGAGATATGGTTGTATTTTTTTTCCTTCCTTGTTTTGTGTGGATTTTGTAATTGATACGAGGTCCTCTACAAGCTATGCTTCTTGGGACCTCTAGCGCTTAAGTGTATTTATGTATTTATTGTAGTATTTAATAAATTGAATTGAATTAATAAATTGAATTGAATTTACTACAAAAAGATTACTGTGGTTACGCCTGGAAATGAGTTTAGTAGCTATTTTCTTATTAAATCTGGAGGTAAATAGGGTTCCCTACTATGCAAAATTAATTAATTTTTGATGGGCTTTGTCTTAAGGATAAAAGGCAATGGGAGAACATGTAATCAGTGGGTGAAGTAAAACTCTTTTTGACTTAAATTGTGCTGAAGATTTGAGTCTTCTAGATAAAAATTAGATCAAAATGAAAGATTTTTTGGATGCTTCAGGAGTCAAAGGTGCAAAAATAGGTTTAAGAAGACAAAATCTTTTAAACTGAGGATAGGTGAAGGTGATGCTAAGCAACGAGAACGTCGATCACATGGAGAACTTTACTGTCCTTGGTAGTATTGTTAATAAAGACGGTTGGCGCAGGGAAGATGTTAAAAGCAGAGTAGCCACGGCCCAGGGTGTTTCTTTGTATTTGAAAAAGTTGTGAAGAATAAAATTTAAGTGTGTGATGTAGGATTAGAATATTGGAAGCTACAGTGTTAGAACTGGTGAAGTAAGATTCTGAAGCGTGGGTGCTCTGAAAACAGAAGAAGATTTGCTCGATGTTTTCCAGAGAAATCGCTAAGAGATTGTTTTGGGTACCTGACCGTCTGATCATATTGCAGACGGTAAACTGTACGAAAAAAAATGGTTCAATTCCGCCTTCTAGATCTATAATAAGAGGAAGCTTAGATTGCTAG
Organism: Artemia sp. Kazakhstan ARC1039; assembly: GCA_029168905.1. Taxonomy (NCBI): domain Eukaryota; kingdom Metazoa; phylum Arthropoda; class Branchiopoda; order Anostraca; family Artemiidae; genus Artemia; species Artemia sp. Kazakhstan ARC1039. Next base: position 3,848 of record JAQQPU010018817.1, read on the forward strand.
GAAACGTCACGGGAATGAAGAATAAGAGACTACCAAATACCGTCTTTGTCGTTATCGTCAAAGACGGCATTTGACAGTAGGTCGTCCTTGAATGCAATTAAGCATGCCGTAAGGAAAGATTTAAGGACAGTTGGAACTTCTTGGGAGGGTGTAAAGTGGAAGGCTTAGAATACATTGGGAGGGAGGAGGAGTGTGCCTAGAAGCTTTGGCGTCAGGCGGATTGGTGCTGCAGTGAATTGTTAGAAGTAATACACAAAAGTATTTTGAAAATGGCCGATTAAACAAGAATAATATATTCAAGCCATGAACTCATATATACTGACACATAGCATGCAAATCTGTATCTATAATTTGTTATAGCCTTCTCTCAAACTCAAACTACGTACAGTGAGAATAAGAAAGTTGCTGAGGAACTCCGAAAGTCTTTGCTGGATTAAATGTACTCTGGGTTTGTATGCTGATCATGTCCTACCCACTACGTTCCTTAAAATGGGGTTGAAGAAAATGAACATCTCCCCCGACATTCTCTCTATTTTGAGAATAAAATATGCCGTGTCGTGACAGCACCTGTGATTCAACTCCGGGGATTGACACAGCCCCCCCCCAGAGTCCGGGGACAAGTATTTTAAATTATGCCCCGGGGGCGTATAAGGTATATATATGTAAGGGGTGGTCGTATAAACTTCGAAGGTGGCTCATTTGATTGGACATTGAAAGTTCTAGTTACGTATTTATGAGTAAAAAGTTAACCGGGGGCATCTATCCCTCCCCGACACAAATATCCTCTTTTCCCAAAATACATCAAATTAAAATTTTGAAATAGTCAGTTTGTTTGAAATAATCCAACGATTACAAAAACTTCGTTGTCAACATACCTCACCCAGAGCCACGGGAAGGGTTGTAACTTATGCCGCGGGGACATATAAGCTTTTTATGGAAGAGGTGGTCATATAAACTTTGGAGGGTACTCAAATGATTAGAAATTGAAAGTTCTAATTCACCTTTTAAGAGTCGAAAGTGATTCAATGGTGACTAGCCCACCTCACTCCTAGCCTCCATCCCTCCCGACCTTCTTTTCACCAAATACGTCCAATCGAAATTTTTATATAGCCATTTTTTTCAAAAATAGATCAAAGATAATATAACAAAATTACAGGGGTAAAACAGCCCCCCCCCCAGAATCCAGGGGCAAGTGTTTTAAAATGTGCCCTTGGGGTATATAATGCTTTTATGGACGGGAGGGTGGTATAAAATTCAGAGGGGCTTATTTGATTGTAAATCAGAATTTCTAGTTCCCTTCTCAAGAGTCAAAAGTGATTGGAGGGCAATTAGCCCCCCCCCCCACAAGGCCCTTTTCCCCAAATGTATCCAAACAAAATTTGGAGATAGCTATTTAGTTAAAAGTAGTTCAAAGGCCAAATAACTATGTTTCCTGGGTTGACCCCCCCCCCCGAGACAATGACTCTGAGATGCAGAATTTAATTATCGTTACTTTGATACTTCGTTTACTTTGATACTTGGATTTAGTGATTTACGTGGTAACTTCGATGTACGGTGCGAGGGCCGTAAGTTGTGCAAGTTGCCTATTGTTACTTTGATAGCTTGTTTACTTTGATACTTTGGTACTTTGATATTGTTACTTTGATACTAGTTTTGATACTTTGATGAAATTTTGATGTTAAAAAAATCTTATTTTCAAATAAAGAGTTTTTTAAAAACTTGAAACTTTTTTCAATAAAAAAATGAACAAAAATTAATTAAAAAAAACTTTCTGAAAGTTTTTTCACCAATTCCATCCGAAAGAATCGGGGTGTACTTCTAATGAATGATGTCGTCACTACAAGCAAAAGTAAGGCCACTGCCCGTTTCCCAAGCGGTATAAATATCCTTCTCTTACTTAAATGACCAATTATCTTATTTAGAATTATCATTCTCTTACTTAAGTGGCTACAAAGTTCTGCAAAATAAGCTTACCTTTTTTTTATAATAGTTGGGCGAACAGAATTAAAAAACAAATGAGAATTGGATTAAGGATTTGTTGTTACACCGCGGTCGTTTTCAGGGAGTAGGGGTTATGTACTTCTACTGAATAGTGTCTTCGCTACAAACAAGAGTATTGTTACTGCCCGTTTCTCTAACAGTAAAAGGCCTACTGCTTATTTGGCGCTTTACTAAAAATAATTATATTACAAATATTTTCTTTTGTGCTTATTGTATCATTGAAAATAAAATGAAAATTGCAGTGAAACCAGTCAAGGACTTACCAATAGGTCCACTAGGCCCTTTGGATTTCACTGTTCTCAAAGCTTTGGGGGTTTCCCTGAAAAGCTTGCGAAAACACAGCGGCCAAAACACTTGGTCCAAGATGCGTCAAAGCTTTAAATCCGGCATGGGTAAAAAAAAAAATCTTGAGCTGGTGAGCTTTCAGGAATTAATATCATTATGTATCGCCTATTCAGTTTAATTTATTATTTCTTACCAAGCTGTTAATTTATTTTGGAATAAAAAAAATATTTTGAAATAGGGAATTTCGAAACATTTGAAACTGTGGCAATCAAAAACGAACAGAAATTAGTTTTAAAAAACTTTCCGAAAAAGAAGTTTTCTAAAGAAAAGTAAAGGCCAAACTTAAGATCAGAAGAAATAGAAACCTACAATAACTGAAACTCAAAACAATCAGAAATTAATATTAAAGAATAAATGAACCCCAAAACGAACAGAAATTAAATAGACAATCATAGCAAACAAACAAACAATAGTTACTAATATAAATGTGTAAATAAATCTTAAAACAAGTGAAACTTAAATTAAATATGCAAATCCAGCTTGAAACGAACAAAAATCTGTACAAAGAAGAGTTAGGGTTTTGCCTCCTTCTTTCACTGCAAAAGTCTAAAACCTACTGCGTCATTGGTGCTTTACTGAAAACGAATTATAATACAAACATTTTCTTTTGTAGGCTACTTATTACAACATCGAAAATAAATATAAAAATTACAACAAAATTAAACATTGACCTGATTAACTTTCAGCAATTATATCATTATATATCAACTATTTAGTTTAATTTTATTAGTTCTTTCCAAGACTATTCAAGACAAATATAGTTTCACTACAAACAAGAGTTTGGATACTGCCCCCTTCCCTAACTGTAAAAGTCTAAAGCCTACTACGTCGTTGGTGCTTTACTGAAAACGAATTTATTACAAATTTTTTTTTCCAGTTTTTGCAGCATTGAAAATCAAAATAAAAGTACAGTGAAATAAAATCTTGCTGACAATCTTTCAACAATTAATTCCAATATATACTAAACGTTCAGTTCGTTTTTATTTGTACTTTTCAAGACTTTTCAAAACACATATAGTTTCTGTATATGTATAGTTTGTGTGTCATACTATTACGATTAATGTGACTGTGTCTACCGTCAGTAGATTGAGTCTACTGATCGTTGATGAGCTTTTTAACAACTATTTTCGGTTTAAAGAGAGAAAGAACAGATTTTTAGGCCCATAATCTTTCCCACTCATGCTGGAAAAATACTTGGATGACGTCAACAAGTTTAGTAAAAAAAATAACTTAATCTTTGTATCTTACTAGTTAGAAAAAATAAAAAAACTGACATTTAAACAGTAACATCAAAATTTCCTTTCACCCAACGAGCTAAGGAGAGTGCAGATATTTTGGGAAAGACACTAGCAAAGCCATGATTTGATAAAGGCCAGTGCTATGCAATACGCAAGGTCAAGCTTAAAACATGTCAAAAATAGAAAAAGCAAAACTACGCCATGATATGGTAAGGGCCAGGGCTATGCAATGCATAAAGCTGAGTCTAAGACTTGTTGAGAATGGAGAAAGCAAAACTACGCCATGATTGGTAAAGGCCAGGACTATGTAATACACAAAGTCTAGTCTAAGACTTGTTGAAAATGGAGAAAGCAAAACTACTAAACTTGGAGCCAGAACAAAACTAGCCAAAAACTAGGAACAAGAAAATTAATCCAAAATTACAACCAAATGAATGAAAAGGAGTAGTTAAAAAATCGGTAATCTAAGAAACAGTAAAAATTCTTGACAGAAATACCAACAAGGGAAACAAGAAGATTGCCAAAAAGGAAACACGTGGACGGAAAATTGAAAGAACATCAAAGTCAACCTAAATCGAAAGGAGAAGGACAAAAGTCCTTGGCACGAAAAGAAATAAGAGATATCAAAAATGATAACTGACAATATAGTTAAAAGCAAGAAAAGAAAAAAAAGATGCTGAGTAAAGGCAATATGGCTTAAAACGAATTAAAACATTGTAAATATAAGCCAAAGAATTAAAAAGGGCTATGTTTAATATGTCTGGCTCAGAGCTTATTTAGTGCACAATGTTTGAACATCTAAACCTTTTTCCAAAAATGAATGTTAGTGAAATTCAAAATTCAAAATTTATAATCTCAATTTTTTTCAGATATACAAAGCGAAACCTATGTCTTAGTGTTCTTATGTTTTGGTCTAAACTTAAACAGAGCAAACGTCCTTTTACATTTAATTTATAAATCCCCAGGACACTCTATATCTGATTTTTATTGTAGTATGCTTAACAGTAAAACAAAACTACATGGCTTATTTATTAAAAAAAAAACATCATTATTAATGCCTTCATAATTCATTTTTTCGTGATGAATACAAGAGTAAAAAGAAACTTGGCTCTACCAGCTTTCAATTGAGCAAAATAAATGAAACTCGGGTCTACTGACTTCCGAAAGAAAAAAGAAACTCGGCTTTGCTAGCTTTCCATTATTGAAGACTAGATTGTTCTTAATTTTATGAAGGTTTAAATTTTGATCTTTAAAAGTACAAATTTTAAATGGTTTTTAATTGAAAATGCAAAAAAATAGTTTTACAAAACTTATATTTTGAGAAATACTTTTTTCTGGTATTTGAATTTAAAAAAATGATAAAGTTTTTTGCAACATTGTACATATCCATATTACAAATGTCCTTTTAAGTTCCATTTCAAATTCTCCAAGACTGGCTTATTTATTTTGAAAAAAACTTCCTAATTAAATATTTTCATAATTCCTATCTTCAAGATGAACATAAGAATAAAAAAAAATAGGGTCTAGTAGCTTTCAAAAGAGCAAAAGAACAAAGAGAGTCGGGTCTACTAGCTTTCTGATCCAATAATGAAGAGTGTATTGTTCTTCTGACATCCAAATGGTTTTGTCTATTGTGACTGAGATTCTATAGGAAGAATTGTTTCACAAAGAGGTAAATATATTGACATTATCGCTTTAATCTCTATTGTTAGATTTTTCCCTTCGTCATAAATTCATAACGAAAGACCCATAAAATAAAGAGATATCCATAGAAGGTCCAAGAAATATAGAAGTGATCCACAAATAAAGAGAGTAGGCTATTATTTGATTTAAAATATGCAAATTTTGGATGTTGTACAAGAAGCTTGAAGCGTATATCCGAAGATTTGAAATAATTGTCTCAGATACATCCTTGGTATTTACTTTCCAGAAATATCACTAATGGCAGGCCACTTGTGACTGATAAAATTAAAAAAACAGTTGATGGTCTTGTGAACATGGTGCGAATGGTTGAAGGCCGCATTCCTCTAGTTTGGCTTATGGTCGCTCGCGGGATGAGATGACAGAGGATGACGCTTGGTCATTACCTTGACAAGGATGCTACTCTGTCAAGGTTGTGCATTGACAGTCTTTGGTCAAGGGCTTTACAGAGAGGTCGTCATTGAGAGGAACTGTAGAAACCTATTGCGCCAACCCGCGTGGCAAGATCCAAGTCTAATCAATTAAATTATCACTAGGAAACACCTCATTAATTGCTTGTATAACTTCAAGCTGAGACCATGCCTAACTCTGTTTCAAACAGCTAAAAGCAATACGACTACTTGCGTACTAGTAAATGGATGTGTGATTTAATTATGACTTGGTCATTGATCCTCTAAATAGATGAATTTTTATTAAAAGTGTTTAAAAAGTAGAGAAGGAAGTATTTTCTTTACATATGAATATAAACATATTTAAAAAACTAATAAAACATTCCTGAACTTTTAATTTGAATATTGGCCCATAAGCCAAAGTGGGGAGTGACGCCGCATTGTCTAAAAAAGCAAACACTTTCTATTCCAGTTCGGAATGCTAATAATCAACAAGAACGGAAATATTGAGAAATTTGCAAAATCATAAAAAAATACAAGGAAAATGGAACGGAAAATTAGCCAAAATAGTAATTGACTGAAGCTAACTTTTGTGCAAACTGACCTAATTGATAAATGAGAGATAAATCATAGGGATTACAACAGTATGATATTATGGAGATAAGCATCCATGTTCATAAGCTTGGGTTAGAATAGAAATTGCAAGGAATGATGGAACGATCCTAAGAAAAACAGTAAAAGCAGACCTAGTTTCTTCTCTGGCAGTAAATATTCTAGCAGGGGGGGGGGGGGTCGGACACACCACAGGATCTAAGAGACTTTAGAAAATGGAAATGGCGAGGCTAACCCTTCTAAGGGAGTAAATACAGGCGACTTCTATAACAGAGAGGAAAAGCTTGCCATTTCGTCGGTGAGTTAGAAACGCTAAAACTGAAGTGGCTAAAACTTCTGGCTATGAACTTGACGAATTTATATATTTTGCACTACCATGGTAATTGGACTTTTTTATGTATACACTGTTGTGTTATTTAACGGGATACCTTGTCTTTAAAATAGATCTTATATACCTCACCCAGGAGGTTTCTAGATTCCCTCTTGAAATTTGAAGACTCGCTAATTTGCACTTCCTTCAAAAATGGTTCTGGCATTTTATTTAACGTTTCACCACTTTAAACGCCGTTCTCAGTTTTTTTTTTATTCGTTGAAGTTCAGAGGGACTTTACCTTTCACTTTATCCGCAGTGCTAGAATATTTTTTTTATCTCCCCTTATCACTCCCCTCCTCCTTTAAATAGTATGCCCTCCTCCTTTAAATAGACTTAACCTGGATTTAAAATATTTTGAAGTTAACTGGAACTTAAAACATCTTTCTGAGCATTGTCAACAAGAGACAGCCGAATATTTAAACTTCTACTCAAATTTTAAATGGCAGATGATGTTAGTGTCTCACTAAGTAGCTCCTATGAAATTAACAAGAGGTATTTGATTAAAAGATTTTTTTTGTAACTTATGCAAAAAAAAATTAAACGCTTGAACTTACCAGTTGTACCGGAGGTATACAGAATATACAGAGGGTCGTTTGATTCAATAGGCACTGCGTCATGCCCTCTCCTGCTAATTGCTACTTCCCAATCCTCATCTATACCATTCACCATTTCTGCAGCCTCTAACTCTTTTCTTTGTAGCATTATAACCTTATTTGGAACTACGCCAGAAATAGATAATGCTTCATTCCGAATGGGCTTATACCTAATAGGTAGATAACTTTTAGAAAATATTGATACAGTACGCCAAATCGTGATATAAAGGAATAGAATTTGATCCACTTTTTTGTGAATTAGTTTCATGAGATAGTATATGCTCCTCGACATACTGGACTCCCTACTCGCTATGATCCCCACTTGGAATTAAATAAGACAAAAAATCGACTGAAAGTAAGAAACAACATAAATACTTAAAACAAACAGAAACTATTCCGTATATGAGGGGGACTGCTACCTCCTCAACCCTCACTCTTTACTCTAGAGTCTTACAGTTCTTTGAAAATATTATATTTGCTCGCCCAGATTTTGACCTAATTCGGGCAAAAATCCACGTTTTACACCGTTTAATTGCTGAATCAATACCAGAAGTCATAAAATCTGTTTGCATGAGACTTCTTTGAATTTTAAAAAAGCCTCCGGTTCAACAGCGTCGTGACTGTCCAATACAGGATGGTTCTTCGCCAATGGTTCTTCGATGGAACCCCTGCTTTAAGGTCCATAAACAAGGTGAATTTGGTGGTGGGATTCTCCTAAGGAATTTGATACTTATATGGATGTTATGTTTATCTAGTAATATTTACTGTCCTTTTTACAGCCCATTAATAGCCATAACGTGTTTGATACTTGTAACTACAAAAAATAGATTGCCATAATCATATCATTGTAAGTCAAACAGTTCGTGGTTTGAGTTTAAGGAGTGACCCGGCTCAATGGTAACCGAAACTCTAAAAAACGAAATTTTGATACCAATAGATACATCAAAAGAATCAGATTTTAATTCTGATTTCAAATATATAAGTTTCATCCAGTTTAATCTAACAAATCAAAAGTTAGGCGCCTGAAAAAATTTGGCTGATTTTTGAAAAAAGGGGGAAAGACCCCCTAAAAGTTATAGAACCTTAATGAAAATCACACCATCATATTCAGAGTATCAGAGAACCCTACTATAGGGGTTTCAAGCTCCGATCTACAAAAATGTGGAATTTTCCATTTTTTGCCAGAAGAAAGATCACGGATGCGTGTTTATTTGTTTTTTTGTTTTTTTTTTTCTTTTTCCCAGGGGTGATCGTATCGACCCAGTGGTCCTAGAGTATCGTGGGAGGGCTCATTGGAACGAAAATTCAAAGTTCTAGTGCCTTTTTTAAGTGACGAAAAAAAATGGAGGGCAACTAGGCCCCCTCCCACGCTCATTTTTTTCCCGAAGTCACCTGACCAAAATTTTGAGATAGCCATTTTGTTCAGCATGGTCGAAAATATTATAACTATGTCTTTTAGGATGACTTAATCCCTCAAAGCCCTAAGGGGGAGGGCTGAAAGTTATGAACTTTACCCAATGTTAACATATAGTATTGGTTATTGGGAAGTATACAGACGTTTTCAGGGGGATTTTTTTCCGGTAGGGGGGTGGGGGTGGGTCGGGGGTTATATGGGAGGATCTTTTCATGAAGGAAGTTTTCATGGGGGAAGGGATATTGCTATGAAGGTGTCGCCGGATTTCCCATCATTATTTAAAAACAAAATGTCTTTAAGATTACTCTTGTTCGGATATAGGACTTCTGAATGACAGAATCGCTTTCCATTTATGCATTAAGCTCAAATGTCAAGCTCTGCTTTCCCTTGGCTAAGGTTTTTGAAATTATGTAATTCTAATAAAAAAAAACTTTACTCTGAGATATAGGGTGCTTTGTAATTGCCACCCTTTGCATTCGGATTTATTTATGGGGAAGTCATTATATTATTAATGAATATTAAAATGACTTAAAGCGCGTCTTATTTATGATTAATTAAAAAAGGTTTTTCTAAAAAATAAGTTTTTCAAAGAAAAGTAAAGAACTCCATTAAACAAAAAATGAGCAAAAATAAAATCAAATAATCTACCAAGCATGAAACTTCCACAAATCAGCATTGATAAATAAATGAAACCCAAAGCGAACAGAAATTACAATAAATAACCGAGTCAAAGTCAAAACGAGCAGAAATTAACATGAGTAGGGCTCAAAACCCCTATGTTTTCCCAAGGCCAGAACATAATTTGCACTTTACTAAGAAAATATAAATGTTTTTACTTTTATAACTTTAGTAAATCAAATAATATTTTTGCTTACTAAACATCAGTATATGAATATTAAACAATGCACATTCATTTGTATTTTTTTCAGTAAAGTGCAAATTATATTCTGGCCTTGGGAAGGCATAGGGGTTTCGAGCCTTACTCAGCGCCTCGCTCTTTACGCTAAAGTTTTTTTTTGTTTAAAAAACGATCAGAAATTAAATAAAAAAAACAACTTTTTTAAGCTGAAAGTAAGGAGCGACATTAAAACTTAAAACGAACAGAAATTATATCTGCAAAAATGTGGAATTTGTATTTTTTGCCAGAAGAAAGGTCACGGATACGTGTTTGTTTTATTTTTTTTCCAGGGGTGATCGTATCGAAAAAGTGGTCCTAGAATATCGCGAGAGGTCTCACTCGAACGGAAATTAAAAGTTCTAGTGCCCTTTGAAGTGACCAAAGAAATTGGAGGGCAACTAGGCCCGCTCCAACGCTCACTTTTATCCAAAGTCCCCCGATCAAAATTTTAAGATAGCCATTTTGTTCAGCGTAGTTGAAAAATCTAACAACTATGTATTTAAGTATGACTTAATCCCCAACAGTCCCCGGGGGAAGAGCTGCAAGTTGATAACTTTGCCCATTGTTTTTTCTATTTTCTATTTATTTATTTTACTAATAATTACAAAATAAACTATATATATACACAGAGCCTTACGGGGAAGGCTCGAAAAGCCTGATGATGGACGGCTGCAATACTGTAATTCTCAACCAATAACAAAAATCATTTACAAAAAAAAGGACAAAAACACTCTCAACTAACAAAAATACCAAAATCTAACAAAAAAAAGGAAAAAAAGAATTAACTACCCTCTCCCAATAAATGTTTCTTAAACTGTGCTTTAAATGACCCAATATGTACAGCCTCCTGAATGTCAACTGGGATATCATTCCAAATAGACGGAGCTAAATACCAAATTCCGAAACCTGCACGTGTGGTGTCCTGGTACTCAACAACAAAATTATCTGCCTCTCTAATCGCATGTCTGTGGAGTGAACAATTTACGCGGAAAAAATCAGTAAGAACTATAGGACATAGATCATTCAATATCGATAAGAAAAAACAGCAGCTTGGCAATCGTGAATCTGACCAATATTAAGCACTCGTAATTTCTTAAAACACGACGCGGTATCGTTCACATTTTCTACATAATTACCAAGAAGACGCACTGTTTTATTTTGAAGAATATGAACTCTTATAAAATTTGCATAAGAATTACTAGACCGAAGAACACAACCATAAGAAATACAAGGCGCAAAAATAGTATTATACAGTAATAGAAGAACTGATAATGGTAAAACATGCTTTAATTGGGGCAAAATTCCCAGACATCTAGTAGCTTTAGCTGCAACAAGGTCACTATGGGGCCTCCAAGATAAATTACAATCAAGCTGCAAGCCGAAATAACGCACTTCATGCACCTGTGAAAAAGCCTTACCATTAAGTAAATCTCTCAAAGAACATTTGGCTGCTTAAAAACTCTTCCAAATATTATAAAATAAATTGTTTTTTAACATTTACTGACAAAAGGCTCAAACTTGTAAATACAAAAAAAAGACTTTAAAACCGTATTTACTTTCAATAACAAATCAGCAATGGATCAACTAGACACCGTTAAAGCAGTTTCATACGCAAAAGTTGTAATAAAATACTCAGGTAAGTAGAAACGCATTGAATAAATATATACAAGGTACAGAAGTACTCCCAATACAGAACCCTGAGGTACACCACACTTCACTTGAAAAGGAGAGGAAAAAACATCATTTAATACAGCTTGAAGAGTTCTACTACTCAAAAAACTACCAAACCACTTCAGATAGCTACCACGAACTCCAAGGGATTGTAGACGTTTGAAATTTTTTTAAAGCCACTGTATCAAGTGCTTTTCTAAAATCAATGAAAATAGTCAAAGGAATTTCACCTCGTTCAAAGTATTTACAGTACCACAGAGGAAATGCACAGCGTTGGACGTCAAGTGACCTCCTCTAAAGTCGAACTGGGTTTCACTTAACATTCTTATTTTCTTAAGGTAATCGTAAAGCCTTTTATGCACAATTTTTTCAAATAATTTTGAAAACAGGGGTAGATTTTGGAAAACCCCAGTATCGCATAGGATCGAACACTTTAGTTTTCAACATTTCAAATGCTACAAGCTCAATTATGACCAAAGAGAATACGAGAATCAGCCTTGTTCAAATTGAATATCAACGCCTTCCTGGCCTGAAGATGTAAGTTTTGTGAAAGAAAATTCATGAACCCTCGAAATTTAACGTAACAGTTTTTGATTTATGCAAAGAGCTAACTGGTGATTTGACTATAAGCTAATCTATCAAATCAAAATTAAATGGATGCAGTGGAACGTTATGATTTTAAGAATTATCAGTTTTCGACACTGTCCTTTTCTAAGGATTGTAAAACGATTTTCTAATTAACGAGAAATTCCTAGTTTTCTCCTCTCGATTAGCATCTGTTATTGTCCCTGGTCACCACTATGATTGATTGCACGAGGGTAGATGGTGCACATCGTTTAATTTATGTCCTGAAATATTTTCCCATGATATGGGTCTATAATTTTCAATATCTAGCTTAGAAGCACCTTTATGAAGGGGGATGACTTTTGCCCTTTTAAGTGCATCAGGTATTACGACGGTTTGAAGGGAAAGATAGATTACGTGGACGAGGCATGGTAGTAAATAACACGTCACTGATTTAAAAGTCTTAAGATTAATGCCATCTGTCCCTGCTGAATTATTTTGATTGTTTTCACAACCTTCAGAATTTCGTTACCAGTACACGGCTGAAATTCAATTTCTTTTCCAGTTCCTCTATCATCCACAAAATCATAGTCCAGGAAATTATCATTAGAATTCATTAGCCTTTCCGCCTGTATATTTTGGCCAATACTTGAAAAAAACTCAGCAAATCTATCAGTAATAATCGTTTCATCATTAACAGTTTCTCCTTAAATCAGTAGCGGATTGGATCTTCTTTCTTCTTTCTCAATAGATCATTAATAACATTCCAAGTTCCTTTAGTATTATCCTTATTTAAACTCAATTGATTCGCAAAGTAATCTTTTTTAGCTTTTCTTCTCATCGAGTTTGCTTTATTGATTTCTTAAATTTGACGCTTCAAGAATTTCCGTAGTTATCCAGAGCTTCCTGTTCTAATCCTATGTGGTTTCAAGCATTTCACTGGGCAAGTCTTATCATATATTGGCTCTGCGATCCCCATCGTGCGATCGAATGCACCAGAAGCGTCAACTTTCATATATAAAAACTAAAATCTTAACAAAACCTCTTAACCTCTCAACTCTTAACCAAACCTCTGTAAATTCTTTTTTTTAACGACCGAAACTTCACTTTTTTTAATTCATTTCTTTTTTATTCGACCACAAGGTACCGTTGCAGCAACTGGGAAATGGTCCGAACAAGGGTATAGAACCACGTCAGCATAATTACGGTCCAGATACTTATAACCAACAAAAATATTATCTATGAGACTGGCTGAATGACTCGTAAAAAGTGTTGGAGCAGATCAGATCAAAGTTAAAATAAAAAAAAAAGCTAAAAAAAAAAGCAAGCAGATCAAAGTTAAAATTGAGCATACAAATAAAATCTAGACTGTCCGAGACGCCACAAGTGCAAGTAGAAAACACGTAACCAACACGTGCGAGTTGGTTATTGCGAAGTATACAGACGTTTTCAAGGAGGGATGTTTCTGCTGGGGGGT
>JAQQPU010018818.1:0-17119 GCA_029168905.1 Artemia sp. Kazakhstan ARC1039
GATTGTAAACATCCATGAGTGGAGCCTAAACGCTTAGTGACATCTTTTTGCTCTGGAGGAGCTTGTTATGTAAACTTTTGATCCGCAAGGTTGCATTGTCTCTTGAAACCGTCTCAACGGACTGGTACCAATGACACTTGCAGTGTCTCAAGTGATTTTTCAATTTTAATTCGATACGGAATCTAGAAAAACACATTGGACAGTAATAGCTTGTTCCTTTGTTCCCTTTACCCGCACTTGTAGCGATAAAAAATTTTATGTGGTACTGGGCTTAATTGTGGTCATAAATATTGACCGCGTCAAATGTAATATTATGCTTAAAAGCCGTGAACTTACACCTTATAAGTTATCCGATAGCGCCGCTTATAGCGCTTAAGATTGTGCCATCAAGGCCTGCGCCACAGCAATTGGGAGTGAAGTAAATTTATGATCGCGCCACCCTCAATTATTGAGAGAAAATAAAATGTGTAGCCATATAAATGTAACCTCTTTTCCTCGAGCTATCTGGAGATCAGATTCATGGGAAAGTACCTTGGAGACATGCAAAGTAATTACCTGTCGTGTGGCTAGATACAGACACATAAAATAAAATAAACACAAATAGAAGAGCAATAGATTTATTGTAAGTTACATTTTGGTGTACAACAGGGCTCACTTCAATTGACGGCAAATAATAACCAAGTCTCTACAATGACTACATAATAATTTGAATCGCAATGCCTGAATGCTAATATAATTCTCCTCTTAATAATTCTGAATCTGATTTACGAATCTCCCCAAAAAGCACTTTTACCACACTATCAAACGTAGTTTTTTGGCCTGCGCTATAAGAACTGGCTCACAATTGGCTCAAGTGGCCCAAGGATGCGAACCCTTCGTCCAATAAATTGTTTTAAATATTTCTGATGATTCAAACGTTCATACGGCTCTTATAATTTAACTTCCTGAGAAACATTGAGTGTAGCATCTTGTTTATTACCCACTATCTTAGCGATATCCAAAGCTGGATAGCGCTGTTCTTTGTCTGAAGCTAAACTGTAATTTTTCTCTTTGCTGATTAAGGACTTTTCTTTTTTTGAAACTAGATTTAAACTTAATTAGAGGAAGTCGGAATTATCTTTAGAAAGAAGGAACTTTATTTTTCATATTTTAAATATATCATATTTTACTCACGGTACATATTACTCTTCCCATTATTTAATGACGTCCCTTCATTAGGACTTGCTTGCCTTTGGGCTTTTGAAATGTTCGCAATTTATTAACTATTTATTCCATATAATTTTGATTGACATTGTATTATTTCATATTTTTATTTTGGCTTAATCAGGAGTGTAATATATTCTCTCTATTACTTTTCTTATTTTATTCTACATCCCTATCTAAATTTCATCTACCGGACTAAGATTATTCATGGTTCTAGCCTAGCTACTATACTAAAGATTTTTTTTCTACATCTAACACTGATTACTTTTGTATTTCCAACAAGGTTGGGGCTATTCTACGTTTACATAAGATGTCTTGAGAATTCACTTTTTACAAGTTTTTTTTTATTGTGCTGTCTATAGGGCACACTTCTTTCTATTTACGCTACATTAAATGAATAGCACGACAACGCTAAACATAACTCTATCTGAACATCTAACACTACATATAAGAACGATTTAAAACACACAACATTGGGTTTACCATGTTCACTGGTAAAATTAGAACACTTTCACTGGGGATGTTTGCTACGCGACGTTGACGATAGGATAATGGAATTTTTGAGTTATCAAAGTTATTAAGAAGTAACATATGTAAATTCACACCTGTTTCATCACCTTCGAGTCTCTTTAGTGTACTCAATCCTTCTGTTGTAAATTATGGTCCTTCACTCCTTTTGTCTTGGCAAAATTTTTAAAGCACTTACAATATAGTTTCTTCATGGAACAGTTCGAGCATAATTGTGTTCACACGACGAGCTTTGTCTAATTGTCAACTGGGAAATGATGCTTCAACTACAGGTGTGGGAATGTGCTATCAGAGTTCATTCTCACTTGCATTTTGCTAGTTCATAGGATGCCTTATCATTAAGGGGTCGAACACTGGGAGTGCGTTTATTTTCTTCTCAGCATATCATTTTTGGGATATTTTAGGGCACATAGAGAATGTATTTCTCGTATAAAATTGTTCCTTCGTGCACTTAGGGATTACAGTTCTCTTATAAAATTGTTAGTTCATGGCTTGCGTCTATTAACCTTTGCGGTGATTCCTAGGTTAATCACAGGGGAATTGAAGTTTGGATTTGGAACAGGTCGACATCAAACTATAGTGACTCCTTCAACATATTGTCTTTAACTTGTGGGAGGGGTACATTGTCACTGAGGGGTTAGTCACCGGGGTTAATTTTGGTTTCCGTAATTCAATGGTGGGTTTCCAGGTCCATTTTTCAGAAATTATCTCGTAATATTAAGGGATAACAGAGACATGAACTTTCCACACAGAGGGGATAGGATGGATTCCGAGAAGTGGTCGAAAGGGATTTGACGCGTGAATCTGCGTCATATAAATAATTTTTGGGGTCATCAAATATCATAACTATACAGTCAAATGGTTCATGTGTCCATAAGGATTATCATAGGTGATATTTAGGTACTTATATCTTGTACTGGTCGATGGGGTTCTCAGGATTTATGTGATTATATAGTTCGATAATGCACTGGATACTGAGATTCAAATATAATGTTACCTGATACTTAGTATGGTTCATGGTCGAGGAAAAAATGATCAAAAGATAACTGTAATTTTCGTAGACGTAGCTGGGATGAAAATTGGCTGGAGTCTATGGTGAGTACTCTTCGTTGGTTGAGGTATGATGAAAATAGATGCTGCTAGGTTGTATCTGCACAGGACAACTCATTGTAATGATCGATATCCAATATGTCAATCCACTTCCTATAATAAAAAATAACGAGGCAGAATCACATGTTCTTTAAAATCAAGTAGTCTTAATACATAATAAACAAAAATTACATTGTTGCTGTAAGTAAGGTCTCTTATTATTTTCGTTAGTATACTTTAATACTCACATTTCTCTTTAATTTCCTTCGGCACTTATTTAATACTACGTTAGATTTAAAATAACCATTTAACATAATTTACGCTACATCGTTTAGTTTGAGGTCTCAATTTACAACATATT
Source organism: Artemia sp. Kazakhstan ARC1039 (assembly GCA_029168905.1). Taxonomy (NCBI): domain Eukaryota; kingdom Metazoa; phylum Arthropoda; class Branchiopoda; order Anostraca; family Artemiidae; genus Artemia; species Artemia sp. Kazakhstan ARC1039. The sequence continues at coordinate 3,182 of JAQQPU010018818.1, forward strand.
TCATGCCTGCATTGTTCACGCACGTCCGTGCTGTTTAAGAACGCATGTTGCAGCGTCATAACCACACGGTTTTACGTAAACGACACTACAATGAGGGAACAAGACATAGCAAGGACGAGTGGAGACCTCTATACCCACTCGTTTTCTAGTTTCTTCCCTTTTTCTTGGCTTAGACGTTCTCATGGGGTTCCGGGTTTAACTTCTGCATTTCGGCTGTTTTGCTGTGTTCTTCTCTTGGTTTTTGCCTTCTTAGTCTCAGGATTTTTTCGTAATTAAAAGTCAATAAGGTTCTTATGGTCAGGGAAGTCACGAACACGAAACATACGGTCAGTAGTAGGTTCCACCAGTATTTGGTTGAGAATAATCCATATCTATCATCAACGTACGTTAATCTTTGGTCTTCATTTGTAAATAGGGGAATCTGGGAGTCTAATGCTTCTCTTATTTTTGTAAGTTTTAGTGTCCCTTCATTTTTATTCTATTTTGGACCATAACGAGGTTTTCATTTCCTCATTTTCTATATTGGGAATAGTGTACGACAGGCTAGTTGACTTGAAGTTGGTTGTTTTGGGACTTATTACCTTTGTGTTCGTGGTGATTAACGGTGTTCGAACAGTTGACTAACATAGCTGCTGAATATATAATGTTTTCCTTCGCGTTTATTATGGTGATTAACTCAGTATCAATTATCGCCCTTCGGATAGATTTTGATTCCATTGTCATGATCTGAAAACGTTCACTGTTAGAACCACGAATTACGTGAAAATGTTCGCAATTCACAACCATGAACGTGATCAGCCCACAATTAGACTCTTCTGTACTGGTAGTTTTTTTTTTGTTTTTGATGACATCAATCTTTGTTGGGACATGGGCCAATTTTTCATAGAAAATCCGAGACCGCAAAAACCCAGCAAATTAAACGCTGCGTGGGCTTTGAGTTCCTCCCAAGGCTTCCCACAAAACGTGGTCCAACACCACTTGTCGTCCTCAGTCGACCACGAGCTTCCTACCTCGGACCTTTCTCGTTAGCCACTTATATCTTGAATTAAACTATATCACTTTGTGGTTGATCGTACTGCTTTGGGGGTACAATTTGGGAGTGCTATATGAGACATTGTTATTTTTATGAAGACTCTTAGTCCGACCTTTGGGTTGTTCCTTATAGTTAACAGTGCCTCTACAAATTTTCAATTTAACTTCTTCCTGGAGTCGGGAGATTTGGGAGCCAGTCTTACGGCTCGAAGTATGGCCTGGGAAACTTCTATATCGTTACCCACCACACTCCGAACCACCAGGCAACGCTCCAACTTCTTTCAGTTGGACTGGATACATCGTACTGGAATGGTACGTGTAGCTTTATGTATCAAAGGAAATTATTCAAATTAATCATATTTAGTGTTACTTTTTAATTAGAATTTGTTTTCGGGAATTGATATATGTTGAACAAAATTTCGCTACAGCATTTTTATAATTGTATAATTTTTACTCGTAAATTAAAAGTTTTTAAATTATTATTCCTTTATGACGCCTGTCCATTAAAATATTTTAATCCTATACTGATTAAGTGTAATTCCATCTATCAGATTTTTTAACCGTTCTACCCGATTGTGTCGTTACTTTCTTCTCGACTTCTTGCGGTTTTTCATTTTCGGTTTTTCTAGCGAAATAAGATCAAACTTTTTGTATTGTTTTTTCAAAAATTCTTGCCCTTTTAATTTTGTTTACTTCGCGTGGGTGGCTGCTGAAGTCGGTTTTGATTTCCTTATTTCTTTAACTACTATATGGTCTGATTCACCGCCAGATTCTTCGGAACTGGTTTCCGACAAATCCCGATTAGAACTTTTAGAGGTGACACTTTTTGAGGTATCACTTGCCCTTCCTTCGTAAATTTCTACTCCTCTGGAAGTAGAAGGTTTATTCTCTAAGTTATCGCTTTGAGTTTTCAGCTCTGGAGATTTAAAAGATTCTTGAGAGCTTTGAGAGGAATCAAAAGTTTTTGCGGGGTTCCTCCACTGCTTAAATGCCATGTCTTCAGGGGAGTGGGGCATTCTTTGCACTAGTGTTTCCCTCCACGAAGTCTATTGTTTAGGTTTGACCTTGGACACAGTTATATCATAATATTGTCCTTGCTGGTCATTCTTGGGAGTTTTATTCTTAGACAATGTACTTTGACTCTTTTTTATTGGGAAATTTATTAAATCCATAGCTTCTCGCAGATTTGTTTTAGTTGAATCTTTGGGAGGAGTTTTCTTTACAGTAATACCCGGAGTTTCTACAGCTCTGTTCAATTCTTCCTGCAATGACAGGGCCCTTTCTATTGGTGTTGCAGGGGAAACCATATCGCCTGGAAATCTTTTGGGGGGACAAGGGGTCGAAATTCTATCAGGCAAAAATTGGGTTTTTGGAGATATTGTATAATCTAATTCTCCTGCGCTCTCCGGAGATGAACTTTTTGGATCTTTTGGCGTTTTTACTCTCTTTGGTATTAGGGATTTTATCTTGGGAATAACTAGATTTTTCATAGCTAAAAATTCTTCGAAGTTTTCCTCATCGCTCTCATTCTCGAAATAGTCTTGCTTGAAATTAAAGGGTTTTAGCTCTGCCAATCTTGATTTAGGGGGCTCATTTTCGGCATCTGACGAATCAGTAGACGAGGGACGCGGTACCCATCTTTCCGGGAATTTGGTCTTTTTATTCAGCTAACATGTGCTTTGTATGTTCTTCCACTATCGGGGTTCACCATTTTAAAAGTATAATCGTTATCGTACTTTTTGACTATTCTGTACGGTCCAGAATATTTGTTGGAAAGTTTTTTGACTTCCGTTTTGCCCTGTTCTTTAGGTAGACGCAGTCTCCTATTTTGAAATCTATGCTCCCCTTGACTTTGGGTTGGTTTCTTAGCTCTTCGTTTATTTTACATTTTTCCAACTCTTGCTTAACTATTTTATAAGTTTTCCTCATCCTATTTATGAATTCTTGTTTGTAATCCTCCGAGTTATTGTAATACTGCCGAGATTCAATAATCTCATCATACGGGATTCTAAAATCACGACCAAAAAGTAAATAAAATGGATTGTCTTTACTTGTTTCTGAATGAGCAGTATTGATTACGTTAGTTAAATAAGGTAAGAATTAATCCCAATCGTTCCTATTGTCTTTTGTATAAATGCTTAATACGTTCGAAAATATTTTATGCCTATTTTCTACTTTACCATTAGCTTGTGGGTGATACGGAGATGTCACCATTTTCTCTATGTTAAGGAAACTCATTAAATCTTTTGTTACCTTTGAAACAAAATTGCTTCCGTTGTCACTTAAAACCTTATTTGGAATGCCAAATTTTAAAAATAATTTCGCCAACGCCTTACTTGTGGCGTATGCGTTTTGATTTTTTAAAGCTTTTGCAAAAGTAAATCCGGAAAAATGGTCTATAACTGAAAGAATACAAGTATGGCCTCTGTTATAAACAGGCAAGCCTCCGCTGGCTCCATATAAGTCAAATGATGCAATATCGAATGGGTACTTTGCTACCGGGACCCTTCCCATTGGAGGATTCGGATAAGCTTGGGGGTTTTTTCTTAAGTTACACGCTTCGCATGTACTAACAAATTCTTTAAGTTTTGTTATTCCCGACGGTACGTAAAAATATTGTTTTAATTTATGGAAAGTTTTCGTTACTCCTAAGTGTCCACCTATATCTGAATGAAAATATTTGAAGGCAGGTATTATTAAGTTTTGTGGTAATACAGGTATTATTGAGGTTTGGTTTCTATTTGTCTCAGCAGTCACGATTCTACATAGTATTTCTTCATCAAGATCATAGTAAAAATTGCCTATCTCTTTTCTAAGAGTTTTGAATTTATCCGGTTACTCATCGTCATTCACAAAATAATTAATAAGTGCTACACACACTTCGTCCTTTTTTGCTTTCTTTTTATATTTTCTAAGGACAAGGGACAATAGTTAACCTTATTTTCTTTTACTGTGTCATTGTCTTTGTTTTTCTTACATTTATGTTTGCTCTTAGTATTGAAAGCGTTAACTTCATTTTTCTCAGTTTCCGACGGCATATTTTCTGGGTATCTACTCAAAAAGTCACAAGCTGCATTTTGTTTACCTTTTAAATGTTCAAATTCGTAATCTAGGTCTTGGATTTTCATGATCCATCTAGCTACAATTCCCGTGGGGTTTTTAAATGTGCGCAGGTACTGCAAGCTTTTATGGTCTGATCGTAGTATAAATTTTCTACCGATTAAATAGTGTCTAAAATTGTCCAAGTGGTGGATTATAGATAATAATTCTAAGTTTGTGGCGGAATACCTACTTTTGCCTTTTGATAAAGTTCTACTCGAATAGCATATAACCTTTTCTATTTGTTTTTGTTTAGGCGTTCCCTCTAGAGGATTAGGGTTTTCTACCGGGATTATTTGCGAAAGAGTAGCGCCAATGCCCTTTGAACTAGCATCAGTTCTGACCAAAAATTGTCCGTTTTTGAAATCAGGAAGTGATAATATTGGTTCAGAAGTGAGTGCCTTTTTGAGACGGTCTAGGGAAGTTTGAGCTTCCTGGGACCAGGTAACATTTTGGGAGTTCCCTTTAGTTAATTCTGTGAGGGGTTTCGTAATTTTGGCGTAATTGCGCACAAATTTTCTGAAGTAACCAGTAAGACCTAAAATTCCTCTTAATTGTTTCATAGTTCAAGGGGATTTGAGGTTTTCAACACATTTTATTTTCTCGGGGTCTGGGGATATCTCTCCTTGTGTCACTATTACTCCTAAAAATTTAATTTTAGGTTGAAATAAATTTACTTTTTCAGGCCGGCAATTTAAATTGCCCTGTCTGAATTTCTCGAACACCTTAGCTAATGTTGTCAAGTGTTGTTCAGTGTTTTCTCCCACGCATATGACATCATCAACAAAATGAATGATATTTTTTAATCTTCTTAAAAGATGCAATAAGGGTCTACATAGTGCGCTACAACTTGTCTTAAGTCCAAAAAGGTACTCTTAAATAGTCGTATGAACCACATTCAGCCGTTGAAAACGGCAAATAATATCCAAATCTCCACAATGACTGCATAATAATTTGAATCGCAATGCCTGAATGCTAATATAATTCTCCTCTTATTAATCCTGAATCTGATTTATGAATCTCCCCAAAAAGCACTTTTACCACACTATCAAACGTAGTTTTTTGTCCTGCGCTCTAGGAACTGGCTCACAATTGGCTCAAGTGGCCCAAGGATGCGAACCCTTCGTCCAATAAATTGTTTTAAACATTTATGATGATTCAAACGTTCACACGGCTCTTATAATTTAAACTTCCTGAGAAAAATTGAGTGTAGCATCTTTTTTACTGCCCACTATCTTAGCGAAATCCAAAGGTGGATAGCGCCGTTCTTTGTCTGAGGCTAAACTGCAGTTTTTCTCTTTGCTGATTAAGGACTTTTCTTTTTTTAAAATAAGATTTAAACTTAATTAGAGGAAGTCGGAATTATCTTTAGAAAGAAGGAACTTTATTTTTATGTATTTTAAATATATCATATTTTACTCACGGTACACAATTAAAAGCCTGCTAATATTTTGAATACAAAAGAAATGCCCAATTGAATCATGATCTCTGGGAGGCTCGTAGAGAAACCTTAACCAGAGCATCAATGATTCAATGGACGGAACCCTCGCGGATAATTTTACTCCTTTTTTATTACTAAGTTCCCCTTTTTCTTATTCTTCATAAAACTTTAACACTGTAACCCTAATATTTAAATGTTCACTGGCCCTCTCAAAAATATCAATCCCCTTAAGTATTACAGGGTAATGGCTTTTTAAAAAACTAGAATCTACTTTAGGATATTCAGCTCCCTCTCCGGCTCCATTAACTGTTAAATCATCCAAATATGTCTTACTAACACCTAAATTTGCCTTGGGTTTGTGCCCTGCAACAAGAACTGAATTTTTGAAACGTACTGTATCGAATATGCCCGTATACATGCCTGTATCGAAAGAGAATCGTTGTACATCCCCACAAGCCCTCAAATTTTCACTATATTTTGCACCCCTCTGCCCCTTCCCACCTCTTAAAAAAATTCTTTTTTAAATTTATTAATGCTAACTTCTAATTTTTCAATAAATAAAACCACCAACCCATTCCCGTTTTTACTGTACCTCGCCATCCTATTAAAATTTTCACCCACCCAATCTGAAAAAAACATACTTAAAATTATGCAAGTCTTGGTGAAGCGTTTGCATCTTCGGTTGCAGATTACACTCGTGCAAAAAACCCGTACTTGCATAAAAAAAATTATTTTAAGCGTGATGAATGCTTTAATTCTGTCCCTGCCTCCAGCCTCCTGCATATGATTTTGTAATCATTTTTATGATTCAAGCACTCGAATCTTGCTAAATAGGAGGGCTCTAGGTCAATAGGATCTGTCTGGATACTACCACTTGTAAGGGAGTTGAATGGATCTCCGAACTCAGGCGTATAAACATGAATGTTGCGCAAAGCGGCATCCGCTACATACAACTCTGGTAATACTCGCACTGATCCGGCACGACTTTGCTCCCCCAATGTCACTTTGCGGTGCGGGTGCTGTTTTGACCTCACTTGATGGCACTTGATCTACCCATTTATAGTTTATATCGAGATTTAGACCCCGCATAAAACTGTCTAAATCAAACACAGCGGGAGCTAGACTAGCCGGACTCACCCTCACACTCAAACCCCCTCGCATTCACTACTCTCCGGGGCGTGTTCTATGTTCATAAATAGCTCGATATCCTTATAGAGGTTAAATGTCCCTTGAGATGATGATGTGTAAACCTTGAAGAATAATAAGAGCATATTAGGTCACTGAAACACATGTCCCTATCAGAAAAATGAGAATAGTTAAGAGTAAGTACACACTGTCCAGAGGCACACTAATGCTCTTCACAACCCTCTTTGCATAATGAATATCGAAGGGCACCATGAGCCCTTGTAATCATAGACAACATATGACTCGCTGGAATGCTTTCATTGTATTATGATTCCTAGAAGGGTACCGTGATTTCTCGGGCGCCATAGACCCCTTGCTACTGACCATATATAGGTAAAGCTCTCCGTTGGGCCACACTACCGATATAAATGTAACAACACCCCCAACTAAAGTTAAGAATGTTAAAAGATCACCGAGGGCAAAATGCATCATGCATATCCACGATCAATTGTGAAAGCTTGTCCGAGGCTTCCTAGTCTGCGGGTACAGCTCCTTCACCAATGAACTTGACCAGTAACCGATTAATCCTGGCCTGATCATCACTGGTGCCCTGAAAGAATTTTATTCCCTTTTATGTATATATGATTTTCGGGTGTCGAAAATGTTATAGTTACCCCCGAAAAATTTTCGACGCAGGATCTTAGGTCTTAGTTATTTACTGAAAACAAATGTTCCCATTTCCCCCAGGGGGGCCCCTGATATCCCCCACCTTTATTAGGAGCCCTCAAGTAACCTTCTTAGTGACAACACTAGTTTTAGCTATTGCTTTTGAGATGACCTCACTAAGGGGGAATGCCATATAACTTGGACATTCAATATTCTAATGAATAAAATAATGGCGAAAAGTCAAAACTATTGATAAAAACTAACGGGTAAGCACCTAAATCAATGAAAATTCTCTCCATAGGCTGAAAAAGGCGAAAAAAATGACATTATTAGAGTGAAAAGTGGGTCAAAGCTTGAAAAGGTGAAAGTACACTAATAAGAATGTCTTATTTTTATATATTTCTGGGGGGGGGGGGATATGGGAAAACTATGCAGGGCTGGTATATAGCCTCAAACTTGAATAGTCTAACGAATAAAACATAGTGAAAATTCACACTGTTGATAAATTGGATTAGTTTTAGAATAAAAACCACTCTTTATAGCCTGAAAAGTCAGAAAAAGACTAAGAAAATTAGAGAAAAACAACCTTATTTTTAGATATCTATGGAGAGCGAAAGGTATCTTTAAATTTAAGGGGGTCTAGCATACAACCCGAAGCTTCAATATTCTACCGAATAAAAAATAGCGAAAAGTAAAACCTAAAGAGTCGACTCTAAAGAAATTTTAACAAAAAGCCCCGGGAATACTTTTAATGTCTTAGGAGCAGTTTCTTCGATAACTTAAAAATTTAGTGAAAAAATGAATTTATTAGGTTGAGAATAAAAAGAATGAATTATAACAAGGATATACGCTTAGCTGAATAAAAGAGGAAGCTTTTTTTATCGCACCAATAAATAATCTTTATGAAAGAATAATTTGGTTTACAATGAAATCAGCATCGGCTTGTGCAGATGGGCCAGCGGCATCACGACCTTGTGCAGACGGACCATTGACGTTAGATGTGCTTTCAGCTTGATGAGCAACACCTTGAACCGCTCTTGAAGGTCCTGGCAACGCAAGATAGGGGGCAGGGGGCTGGTAGAGCGCGGCCCTGCATTGCTTAGGCGTCGCAGCTTCCATAGAGGGCACGAGGGCTTGGTGTAGTGCACCCCTGGATGGTCCAACCAAATCCATCCATTTCGCAGGAGTTACAATATTTACCCTATCCCTCTTGCTTGGAGGGGGAAGGGCAGGGATTTCCTAGAAAAGAAACAAGATTTAGTATAAATTATATGAAATAGCGCTCCCTTCTAGAAAAGAAGGAGAAATAAACAAAATTTCTTTTAAACTATAATTTTTTCCAGAAACCCTCTTAAGGTATTAATCGTGTAGGGTGCAGATAGAACCCCACTGCCCCGGACCCATGTTTTCTCATTACCGGAAACCCTCTCTAATGTCGTGTCATTATGTCAAAGCTAAGGGGGTGCTAAAATTCCACTAATAACTTGTACGATGAAAAAGGGAATGTCTTGTGGTACGCACCCTGGAAATATCCCCGGTTTTCTTGACCCTCCAGTCTCATATGCAGCTATCTCAGGCTTCTAAATAACTAGCATTATTCATCCGTCTGAGGCTAAAACATGCTTCAATTCGAAATAAATATGATTTTATAAGATATAAAATCCCCGACCTCAAAATATCCACCCGGTCTCATTCCCCCAAGAAAAGAAAACAGTACATAAGCCTGAATTTTTTGATAAATATACTAGAGAAAAGAAAACAAGATTTAGCACAGAAAACAAGATTTATTTGAAATAGCGCACCATTCTAGAAGCAATAGTTTTCTTGTTACAAAACATCCGCCATTGCCCAAAACCTCCTCCAACTTTTAAAATATGGTACTATCCGTATAGGGGCATTCGTCTATTAGTCAAAATATCCACCCGGTCTCATTCCCTCAAGAAAAGCAAAAAGTAGAATTTGCGATAAATAAATAATTTAATACGCGTCTTGCGAGATAAAAATTAGAATTACTGACCTAACTCGGTACAAAAATGGAACATCCCCCCGTAAGGTTTATTAATTGACGGCAAAGCAACCCTTCTGCTTTGTTCATAACAAATGTCTTTGTTTAGACCACAAGAGACACGAGTCAAAGTTGTTGGATTATGGTCCTTGGCTTTAGATGCACGAGGGGGAAAAAGGCTGCCTTTCTTGAAAAACGCTATTTACCAAAAAGAAAAATTTCTTTTGAGAAGATTAATTATCATCGAAATGGGGGAGGAGGATTGGGATTGCTACATCATAAATAGGGAATTATAAGAATCCTATGCTATTTTCCTAAGGATGTCACGAGAATACTGCTAGCCGAAAACAGGTGATCGCATTGCCCAGGTGCGAGGGGTCAGGAGCTCCACTTAGAATTACCTAACGGACATGGAAATCCCATATTAATCTGTTACGGGTCTGATGGAATATATTATGCCCCCACTACTGATGTCGGAAAGTAGTCCAAGGGCAACCAGACCCCTTCCTATGCCCTATAGCTGCCATCTCCTTAAAGAAATCCAATTAAGATTTTGATACAGCCATCTTGTTCAAAATGATCTAACGGTTAAATGCCTATGCCCCCTGGGTATTAAGTTGAAACCTTCAGGGAAAGTTGAAGAGTGATCGGGGTGCAACCAGCTTCCGTTGCCCTTTTTAGATGCCCCCTCCACTCAACACTGGTAAAAAACCATTTGGCTCCAAATAGTCAAAAGATCTAATAAATTTACCTCCAGGGAAGCCTTGCATCCCCCCTCCCCAGAGGCCCTGGACACAGAGTGTAAATTGTACAATTTACTCATTGTTTACATGCAGTATATCTCATTGGGAAAAGGGGTAATATTTTATTCTGGGTTTATCCAAAAAGGATAAGGGAATTAAGGTGGAACTTTGGGGAATGTAGAGGGGTTTGTTGAACTAAATAAGAAAGACACTATGGACACCCAGTTCATTCAAAAATCTGTATTTATAGCATCTTAAGAATGGCTAAGGACCTTAAGTTAAAACTTCCAGGGTATATCATGGGAGATGTCGAAAAGTAGTCGGAGGGCAATCAGTTCCCCTCCTATGCCCTATTTAGCTGCCATCTCCCTAAAGACATCCAATCAAAATTTTGATTAAGCCATTTTGTTCAAAACGATATAAAGGTGGAAAAAATATGCCTCCAGGGATGACATAGCCCTGAAGCAAGGGCTTCAAGTTATGCAAGTTGGCCAGTTTTTATATATAAGGTTTTTTATTGTTCAAAGGGACCATGTTTGATTCTGGGTCTCCAAAAAGGCTCAGGGTGTTAAGATGACAATTTCAGGAAATGTTGATGGGGGATTTTCAACAAAATCAAAACACACTATATGCAGGATAGTTGTCAAATAGCGTACCAGATATATCCAATGAACGGCTGAGATATTAAATCGAAACTTTAAGGGCATGTTGATGCGGCTGTTGAAAAAAAATTGGAGGGCAACCTTGGACTTTTAGATAATATCGCTCAAAACTGATATTAAATATGCAAAACCGTTTTGTTCAAAATAGTCAAACGGTCCAATAATTATGCCTCCGGGAATGCCATGCCTCCACAACCGCCGGTTCAGGGAATTCAAATTATACAATTAGCTAATTTTTTACATATAGAATTTATCATTGATAAAGGAGAAAATGTTATTATGGATATGTCCGAAAAGAATAAGGGTTTCGAGGCAAAATTTCGAACAACATTGAAGGTTACGTCAAACTGAACCCAAAGAGACTGTATGCACCTATGTTATCATAAAGAAGCATCTGCAATATCTTAGTAACAAGTAAGGGTATTAACGTAAACTTTCAGGACCATTACTATTGCTGCTGCCACTGTGAATGTAGCTGCGACTACTTGGCATCAAATGTATAGCATGATCCATATGCTGTAGAGCTGATTTCTATATAGGAAGCTCAATCCTCCTGGTTAAGGTGATAGACCATAAAAAAGTAATTGGACATGATTGAAGTTCCATTACCCGGCAATTCAACCCTCTTTAAAGCACGTAAATACAAAAATAAATCGTGTTTTTTTTTGTTAAAATTGCATTTTACTTTAATTTAACAAGTTCTGACTCTTAAAAGTTCACTAGAACTTTGAATCTCAAATAGAACAAGCCCTCTTCTAAAGTTCTATCACCACTTCGTCCATACGACCTGGTCGGAATGAAAAAATTCATAAGGGTACCCCCACCGAGAGGCAGGAGCACTTTATGATACTAAAAAGAATGGGGAGCACCATCCCAATTATCAAATTTTTTCCAAGACTCTGAGGCTTTTATCAAGTCATTCTTTGCAATGCGGACCTGCCTATTAAATTTGAATTGATTCTTAGGCAATATGCAATTTCTAAAATTTTAATACCAAAAACCAAAAGTGGAATATCATTCCTGCTGACTTATACCGTCTGATATTGAATTTTTATGTAATCTCTATTTTTTCTGATGGCTAAACCTCAGCATCAGGTGGCATCATTTTTATTCGGGTGCTTCGGTAATTCGTGAAAAACGATAGTACCCGGAGTCAATAGTGCCGCTGAAGAAATTGCGAACTGAGTAAAGTGATTTTTAAAAACTTAGCAACGCTGTCATGACGTGTCCGTTGCTGTGTTTGTGCCGGTGTTTATCGTTCCTGCATCTTTTCCTGTTTTGTTCCTGTGTTATTTTCTGATTTCGTTTATTTGCTCCTGTTTTTTTGTGCTACTTCTTTTTTATGATCATATGTATTTTCTGTGTTTGATGATTTGTCTGTTCCTGTGTTCTTACTTTAAACAGCCTTTGACAGTGGTAGTTACTAAAACAAAAAACGAATGACCGTGGATTATCAGTATAATTTACATATACTGATATTTATTTCTTAAAGTTCTAATCATTTTACATTTATTAAAGAAAAAATGTGAAGAGACTTGAAGCGTATCTTGTTTTCAGTAAAGCGCAAATTATGTTCTGGGCTTGAGAAGGCATGAGGGTTAACAGTCCTACTCATGTTAATTTTTGCTCGTTTTGAGTTCGAGTCGGCTATTTATGTCTGTTCGTCACGAGTCGGCAATGTCTGTTCGTTTTGAGTGTCATTTATTTATTGATAATGATTTGTCGGATTTTACGCTTGGAAGATTATTTGACTTTATTTCAGCTCATTTTTAGCTTAATAGAGCTCTTTACTTTTTTTGAAAAACCTGTTTAGTGGAAAAAGTTTTTAAATTAATTTCTGTTCGTTTCTTATTGAATAGTCTTTTTCATGGGAAAACATTATATCTTTTTGGTTATTTCTGTAAGAATACATAGTTTGGCTTGCTATTTGTGGGTTGGAGAAACTTTTTCAACAATTTTAATCTTGAAACAAATAGCATTTTTAATTTAATCTTATACCTCCTCAAGTTGACCTGAAAAATACAACTTAATATCATTCCCAAAAGATTCTATCTATCCTCTTTGACAACCTGGATATGCCTACATTTACACTTTTTTATTTATTAATTTAAATTGTAACAGCAGAAGTTGTAATAGCATTAGCCCCGAAAGTTTCAAATTAATACCCCCAGTCGTTCTCAATATATTGCTGAGATACCTTATTGGCAACCATAGACAAAATGCGTTCTGATTTAGTTTGTAAAGCAACATTTATTTTTAAAGCATAATAGGCCAATTGCACAATTGTGGGGGGTTGATATGCCAAATATTCCTAAGGAAATAGTTGCTGGACCGTTGTACTATGCTGAACAAAATGGCTGTCTCAAAATTTTGACTTAATCTGTTTGAAAAACTAATGGGCTTGAGAGAGGGGCTGCTTGCCCTGCAATCTCTTTTAACTCTTAAAAAGGGCACCAGAATGTTTAATTTTGGATCGAGTTACCTTCTTTACAGGTTTCCATGATATTTCTAGTAAATATAGAGTGGTACGTTCTATGATATTGCTTAAATGCCCTTTGAAAACCTGCATACACATCATTTTGTTTAATTGAAACTCCCTTTAAACGTTCCCTAAAATTTCAACTTAATACCCTTAGCGTCATTAGTTACAGCAACTGTAGTGGTAGCGTTAAAAGTATACACACTGCACCTTCTGGGTAGTTCAAAATGCCCCACAACTTATCCTTTCAGGTCAAACTCAATAATATAAGTTGTTCTTGAGATATTGCTTTGTCACGCTTTTGAAAGTCCACTTGCTCATAGCTTATTTTTTATTTAGTTCAACATCCACCTAAAAACTCCTTGAAAGCTTCACCTTAATACCCTTAGCTTGCGTAATGGCAATATTTGTAGCAGCATTAGTAGCAGCTATGCACATAGCACATTTGGTTTCTTCAACATCCCCACACGCAGAAAGTTTCACTTTAATACTATCAACCGTTCTTGAAGCATATCTGATACCTCCGGTTGACAACCTGTGTGGGTATACTGTGTTTTAATTGAGTTCCACATAGCTTCTATACATCCCACATTTTTTGCCTTAATACCCTTAGTTTTAACAGCAGTAGCAGTAGAACTGATAGTAATAGCCTAAGTTTTAGTGGCACTAGTAGTAATATAAGTAGA
>JAQQPU010018821.1:0-17114 GCA_029168905.1 Artemia sp. Kazakhstan ARC1039
TTGAACAATTATTCGTTATTATTTCTGTTCATCTTTGATTTAGTGTAGCAGCTCTTTATTTTCAGTTGAAAAATAACCTCTTGTGGAAAACAGAACTTTAAATTTCTTCATCTCCTTGAGAAAAAAAATCTGAACTGAAGTGGAAATTTTTATTTTGTTTTTGGGAAAATAGATCTGATCAATAACTTATTTCATTTTTATTGAGAAAATTCAGAATCAAAGTTGAACTTTTCTTCTTCCGAGAAAATATTTGGGACAGAAATTTAAATTTTTTCATTTCTTTGAGAAAAGTCGGAATTGAATTTAAGAAAATTTAGAATTAAAGTGAAATTTTTTATCTTCATGGAAAATAATCACAATCATAGTATAACTTTTCCTATCTTCTACGGAAAAATTTAGAAGTGAACGTTAAATTTTTTATGTCTTGGTGAACTTGAAACTGTCTGAAAATCTGAACTGAAGAGGAAAAATCTGAACTGAAGTGTAAACTTTTTATATTATTTTGGAGAAATAGAATTGATCATGTCGGAAATAGTAAATTACACCCATCAAATCATATGTTTCAGCCAACACACACCTATGAAAGGCTAAGAAATCCAGCTCAGAAAAGTCAAAAATAGCAATCCACCCATCCCAAATCATAGGTTTCAGACAACACACATCAACGAAAGACTAAGATATCTAGTTCAGAAAAGCCAGAAATAGTAATTTACATATCCCAAATCGTAAGTTTCAGACAGCACACACCTACGAAATGCTAAGAAGCCTGGCTCATAAAAGCCTGAAATAGCCAACTATTCATCCCAAACTATAGGTTTCAGACTACAAGCACCTGAAAGAATCCTAGCTCTGAAAAGTCCAAAAAGAAAACTACAAATCCCAAATCATAATTTTCTGACCACAAACACCTATGAAAGGCTAAGAAACCTAGCTCAGAAAAGTCAAAAATAGCAGCCCACTCATCCCAAATCATAGGTTTCAGACATCATACACCTACCAATGACTAAGAAATCTGGTTATGAAAAGTCGGAAATAACAAATTACACACCTCAAATCATAAGTTTCAGACAACACACACATATGAAATACTAAGAAACTTTAGCTCGGAAAAGTCAAAAATAGCAAACCATCCATCCCAAATCATAGGTTTCAGACAACACATACCTATGAAAGACTAAGATATCCAACTCAGAAAAGTCAAAAATAGCAACCCATACACCCCAAATCATAGGTTTCAGACAACACACATCAACGAAAAACGGAGGCCGGGGAGGGCGTTTGGGGATCCGGGGGCCCTTGATGGCTGGGTGGTCCTTTGGGAGCCCGAGGGACCTTTGGAGACCGGGGGAGGGCCTTTGGGGGCCCGGGGAGGGCTTTTGGGGGTCTGGGGGACCTTTGAGGACCGGAGGAGGGCCTTTGGGGGCCCGGGGAGGGCCTTTGGGGTTCTGGGGGCCCTTGAGCGCCGATTGGTCGTTTGGGAGCCCGGTGGACCTTTGGGGGCCGGGTGAGAGCCTTTGGGAACCTGGGGGCCCTTTGGGAGCTTGGGGGACCTTTGAGGACCGGAGAAGGGCCTTTGGGGGTCTTGGGGGCCCTTGAGCGCCGATCGGTCGTTTGGGAGCCCGGTGGACATTTGGGGGCTGGGTGAGAGCCTTTGGGAGCCGGGGGGCCCTTTGGGAGCTTGGAGGACCTTTGAGGATCAGGGGCTTCCTTCGGGGCTGGGGTAGGGGGATTTGGACCCTTTGAGGTTGGGGTAGGGGGATCGGAACCCTTTGGGTTAGGATAGGGGACCTCACGACACTGTTAAAATACAACTTGTGTATTATAACGACCACAGAGTTTTACCCTCAAATTCTCTTCTAAAACCTTTTCTAAAATCATTTTTTAAAATGTCTCTAAATGTTTCGCCGAAATAATTTCCTAAAATAGCTAAAACAATTTCGCCCAAATAATCCCTAAACGTGATTTCAGCGAGTTCATTTTGTTTTGACATCCCTGGGCTTTCACATTTGAAATTACAAAGAAAACCTTTCGCGCGCTAATCACTTCATCGCCAAGATCAAAACTTTTGCTCGGAAACCATTCTCTTTAGAAACAACAAATTAATTCCCCTTTCGTGAATCGATAATTCCCCTTAGAAACAACAAATTAATTCCCCTTTCATGTCAAATCAATCAATCATGACATCATCTGTCACGTGTGATCTAAGCTTTGCCCCGGAGACAATTCTGGTCGAACTCCAAAAACATTAATTAACTTGACGTCATCTGTCAGACATTATTAGACTTTGCCCGGAAACAATTTGATTAATGACTGACAGCACAGGTGATATTAGACTCAATAATCCATGAAAGTGACAAAAATGCTGTTTTTCCATTCTCACTGACAAAAACCATAAAACAGACATAAATGTGAGAAAGTTCCTGTTTTTTCATTCTCACTGACAAAAATCATAAAAACATCCATCAAAGTGTGAAAGTTCCTGTTTTTCCATTCTCACTGACAAAAACCATAAAACAGACATAAATGTGAGAAAGTTCCTGTTTTTTCATTCTCACTGCCAAAAACAATAAAAACATCAATCAAAGTGAGAAAGTTCCTGTTTTTCCATTCTCACTGACAAAAACCATAAAACAGACATAAATGTGAGAAAATTCCTGTTTTTCCATTCTCACTGACAAAAACCATAAAACGGACATAAATTACAGTTGGCATCCATGAAAAACATCAAATAAATTGACCAACACACATAACCATCCAAGAAAACATCCATCAAAGTGAGAAAATTCCCGTTTTTTCATTCTTACTGACAACAAACAGACATAAATTATGTAAAAAATGTTGTAGGTGGTAGCAGGGGTGAATCGTCGGAGTTATAGGGTCATCTCTACTTGTGTGTTATCAGAAAATTTTGATTTGGGATGTGTAGTTTGCTAGTTGGACTTTTCAGAGCTGGGATTCTTAGTCTCTCATAGGCGTTTGTTGTCTGAAACCTATAGTTTGGGATGGAAAGTTTGCTATTTCAGGCTTTTATGAGCTAAGTTTCTTAGTATTTTGTATGTGTGTGTTGTCTGAAACTTATGATTTGGGATATATAAATTAATATTACGGGCTTTTCGTAGCTAGATTTGTTAGTCTTTCGTTGGTGTGTGTTGTCTGAAACCTATGATTTGGGATGGGTGGATTGCTATTTTTGGCTTTTATGAGCTAGGTTTCCTAGTATCTCGTAGGTGTGTGTTGTCTGAAACTTGTGATTTGGGATGGTTAATTCCCTATTTCATGCTTTTATTAGCTAGGTTTCTTAGCCTTTCATAGGTGTGTGCTGTCAGAAAATTATGATTTGGGATAGGTGGATTGCTATTTTCGACTTTTCTGAGCTGGATTTCTTAGTCCTTCATAGGAGTGTTTTGTCTGAAACTTATGATTTGGGATGGTTAATTAGCTATTTCCGGCTTTTATTAGCTAGGTTTCTTAGCCTTTCATAGGTGTGTGTTGTCAGAAAATTATGATTTGGAATTTGTAGTTTGCTATTTGGACTTTTCAGAGCTAGGATTCCTAGTCTCTCATAGGTGTTTGTTGTCTGAAACCTATAGTTTGGGATGAATAGTTTGCTATTTCAGGCTTTTATGAGCTAGGTTTCTTAGCCTTTCGTAGGTGTGTGTTGTCTGAAACTTATGATTTGGGATATGTAAATAACTATTTCGGGCTTTTCTGAGCTAGATTTCATAGTCTTTCGTTGGTGTGTACTGTCTGAAACCTATGATTTGGGATGTGTGGGTTGCTATTTTTTTACTTTTCTGAGCTGGATTTCTTAGCCTTTCATAGGTGTGTGTTGACTGAAACCTATGATTTGGGATGAGTGGTTTGCTATTTTTGACTTTTCTGAGCTTGATTTCTTAGCCTTTCAAAAGTGTGTGTTGTCAGAAAATTATGATTTGGAATGTGTAGTTTGCTTTTTGGACTTTTCAGAGCTAGGATTCTTAGTCTTTCGTAGGTGTTTGTTGTGTGAAACCTATAGTTTGGGATGAGTAGTTTGATATTTCAGGCTTTTCTGAGCTAAGGTTTTTTAGTATTTCATAGGTGTGTTGTCTGAAACTTGTGATTTGAGGTGTGTAATTTGTATTTCCAACTTTTCATAACCAGATTTCTTAGTCTTTCGTAGGTGTGTGTTGTCTGAAACCTATGATTTGGGATGTGTAGGTTGCTATTTTTTGACTTTTCTGAGCTGGATTTCTTAGCCTTTCGTAGGTGTGTGTTGACTGAAACCTATGATTTGGGAATGAGTGGTTTGGTATTTTTGACTTTTCTGAGCTAGATTTCTTACCCTTTCATATGTGTAGGCGTTCAGAAAATTATGATTTGGGAGGTGTAGTTTGCTTTTTGGACTTTTCCAAGCTAGGATTCTTAGTCCCCAATAGGTGTTTGTTGTCTGAAACTTCTAGTTTGGGATGAGTAGTTGGCTATTTCAGGCTTTTCTGAGCAAAGGTTTCTTAGTATTTCGTAGGTGAATGTTGTCTGAAACTTATGATTTGGGATGAGTGGTTTGCTATTTTTGACTTTTCTGAGCTTGATTTCTTAGCCTTTCATAGGTGTGTGCTGTCAGAAAATTATGATTTGGAATGTGTAGTTTGCTTTTTGGACTTTTCAGAGCCAGAATTCTTAGTCCCTCATAAGTGTTTGTTGTCTGAAACCTATAGTTTGGGATGAGTAGTTTGCTATTTCAGGCTTTTCTGAGCTAAGGTATCTTAGTATTTCATAGGTGTGAGTTGTCTGAAACTTATGATTTGAGGTGTGTAATTTGCTATTTCCGACTTTTCATAACCAGATTTCTTAGTCTTTCGTAGGTGTGTGGTGTCTGAAACCTATGATTTGGGATGAGTGTTTTGCTATTGTTTACTTTTCTGAGCTTGATTTCTTAGCCTTTCATAGGTGTGTGTTGTCAGAAAATTATGATTTGGAATGTGTAGTTTGCTTTTTGGACTTTTCAGAGCTAGGATTCTTAGTCTCTCATAGGCGTTTGTTGTCTGAAACTTCTAGTTTAGGATGAATAGTTTGCTATTTCAGGCTTTTCTGGGCTAAGGTTTCCTATTATTTCGTAGGTGAATGTTGTCTGAAACTTATGATTTGGATTATGTAAATTACTATTTCGGGCTTTTCTAATCTAGATGTCTTAGTCTTTGGTTGGTGTGTGTTGTCTGAAACCTATGATTTGGGATGGGTGGATTGCTATTTTTGACTTTTCTGAGCTGGATTTCTTAGCCCTTCATAGGTGTGTGTTGTCTAAAACCTATAATTTGGGGTGGTTAATTTGCTATTTTTGATTTTTCTGAGCTAGGTTTTTTAGCCTTTCATAGGTGTGTGTTGTCAGAAAATTATGATTTGGAATGTGTAGCTTGGTTTTTGGAATTTCAGAGCTAGGATTCTTAGTCCCTCATAGGTGTTTGTTGTCTGAAACCTATAGTTTGGGATGAGTAGTTTGCTATTTCAGGCTTTTCTGAGCTAAGGTATCTTAGAATTTCATAGGTGTGTGTTGTCTGAAACTTATGATTTGAGGTGTGTAATTTGCTATTTCCGACTTTTCATAACCAGATTTCATAGTCTTTCGTAGGTGTGTGTTGTCTGAAACCTATGATTTGGGATGAGTGGTTTGCTATTTTTGAGTTTTCTGAGCTTAAATTCTTAGCCTTTCATAGGTGTGCGTTATCAGAAAATTATGATTTGGAATGTGTAGTTTGCTTTTTGGACTTTTCAGAGCTAGGATTCTTAGTCTCTCATAGGCGTTTGTTGTCTGAATTTTCTATTTTGGGATGAATAGTTTGCTATTTTAGGCTTTTTTGAGCTAAGGTTTCCTAGTTTTCTTAGGTGAATGTTGTTTGAAACTTATGATTTGGATTATGTAAATTGATATTTCGGGCTTTTCTAAGCTAGATGTCTTAGTTTTTCGTTGGTGTGTGTTGTCTGAAACCTATGATTTGGGAATGAGTGGATTGCTATTTTTGACTTTTCTGAACTAGATTCCTTAGCCTTTCATTGTTGTGTGCTTTCAGAAAATTATGATTTGGGAGGTGTAGTTTTCTTTTTGGACTTTTCAGAGCTAGGATTCTTAGTCCCTCATAGGTGTTTGTTGTCTGAAACTTCAAGTTTGGGATGAGTAGTTGGCTATTTCAGGCTTTTCTGAGCTAAGGTTTCTTAGTATTTCGTAGGTGAATGTTGTCTGAAACTTATGATTTGGGATATGTAAATTACTATTTCGAGCTTTTCTGAGTTGGATCTCTTAGTCTTTCATAGGTATGTGTTGTCTGAAACCTATAATTTGGGATGGGTGGTGTGCTATTTTGACTTTTCTGAGCTGGATTTCTTACCCTTTCATAGGTGTGTGTTGTCAGAAAATTATGATTTGGGATGTGTAGTATGCTAGTTGAACTTTTCAGAGCTAGGATTCTTAGTCTCTCATAGACGTTTGTTGTCTGGAACCTATAGTTTGGGATGAATAGTTTGCTATTTCAGGCTTTTATGAGCTAGGTTTCCTAGTATTTCGTAGGTGTGTGTTGCCTGAAACTTATGATTTTGGATATGTAAATTACTATTTCGGGCTTTTCTGAACCAGATTTCTTAGTCTTTCGTTAATGTATGTTGTCTGAAACCTATGATTTGGGGAGGGTGGATTAATATTTTTGACTTTTCTGAGCTGGATTTCTTAGCTGTTCATAGGTGAGTGTTGTCTGAAACTTATGATTTGGGATGGTTAATTTGCTATTTCCGGCTTTAATTAGCTAGGTTTCATAGCCTGTCATAGGTGTGTGTTGTCAGAAAATTATGATTTGGGATGTGTAATTTACTATTTGGACTTTTCAGAGCTAGGATTCTTAGTCCATCATAGGTGTTTGTTGTCTGAAACCAATAATTTGGGATGAGTAGTTTGCTAATTCAGGCTTTTATGAGCTAGGTTTCTTAGCCTTTCGTAGGTGTTTGTTGACTGAAACTTATGATTTTGGATATGTAAATTACTATTTCGGGCTTTTCTAAGCTAGATTTCTTAGTCTTTCGTTGGTGTGTGTTGTCGGAAACCTATGATTTGGGATGTGTGGGTTGCTACTTTTGACTTTTCTGAGCTGGATTTCTTAGCCTTTCATAGGTGTGTGTTGACTGAAACCTATGATTTGGGATGAGTGGTTTGCTATTTTCGACTTTTCTGAGCTAGATTTCTTAGCCTTTCATAGGTGTGTGTTGTCTGAAACTTATGATTTGGGGTGTGTAATTTCCTATTTCCGACTTTTCATAACCAGATTTCTTAGTCTTTCGTGGGCGTGTGGTGTCTGAAACCTATGATTTGGGATGTGTGGGTTGCTATTTTTTTACTTTTCTGAGCTGGATTTCTTAGCCTTTCGTAGGTGTGTGTTGATTGAAACCTATGATTTGGGAATGAGTGGTTTGCTATTTTTGACTTTTCTGAGCTAAATTTCTTAGCCTTTCATAGGTGTGCTTTCAGAAAATTATGATTTGGGAGGTGTAGTTTTCTTTTTGGACTTTTCAGAGCTAGGATTCTTAGACCCTCATAGGTGTTTGTTGTCTGAAACTTCTAGTTTGGGATGAGTAGTTGGCTATTTCAGGCTATTCTGAGCTAAGGTTTCTTAGTATTTCGTAGGTGACTGTTGTCTGAAACTTATGATTTGAGATATGTAAATTACTATTTCGAGCTTTTCTGAGTTGGATTTCTTAGTCTTTCATAGGTATGTGTTGTCTGAAACCTATAATTTGGGATGGGTGGTTTGCTATTTTGACTTTTCTGAGCTGGATTTCTTACCCTTTCATAGGTGTGTGTTGTCAGAAAATTATGATTTGGGATGTGTAGTTTGCTAGTTGAACTTTTCAGAGCTAGGATTCTTAGTCTCTCATAGACGTTTGTTGTCTGAAACCTATAGTTTGGGATGAATAGTTTGCTATTTCAGGCTTTTATGAGCTAGGTTTCCTAGTATTTCGTAGGTGTGTGTAGTCTGAAACTTATGATTTGGGATATGTAAATTACTATTTCGGGCTTTTCTGAGCTAGATTTCTTAGTCTTTCGTTGATGTGTGTTGTCTGAAACCTATGATTTGGGATGGGTGGATTGCTATTTTTGACTTTTCTGAGCTGGATTTCTTAGCCGTTCATAGGTGAGTGTTGTCTGAAACTTATGATTTGGGATGATTAATTTGCTATTTCCGGCTTTTATTAGCTAGGTTTCATAGCCTTTCATAGGTGTGTGTTGTCAGAAAATTATGATTTGGGATGTGTAGTTTGCTATTTGGACTTTTCAGAGGTAGGATTCTTAGTCCATCATAGGAGTTTGTTGTCTGAAACCAATAATTAGGGATGAGTAGTTTGCTAATTCAAGGTCTTATGAGCTAGGTTTCTTAGCCTTTCGTAGGTGTTTGTTGACTAAAACTTATGATTTGGGATATGTAAATTACTATTTCGGGCTTTTCTAAGCTAGATTATTTAGTCTTTCGTTGGTGTGTGTTGTCCGAAACCTATGATTCGGGATGTGTGGGTTGCTATTTTTTTACTTTTCTGAGCTGGATTTCTTAGCCTTTCATAGGTGTGTGTTGACTGAAACCTATGATTTGGGATGAGTGGTTTGCTATTTTTGACTTTTCTGAGCTAGATTTCTTAGCCTTTCATAGGTGTGTGTTGTCAGAAAATTATGATTTGGGATGTGTAGTTTGCTTTTTGGACTTTTCAGAGCTATGATTCTTAGCCTTTTATAGGTGTGTACTGTCAGAAAATTATATTTGGGATTTGTAGTTTGCTTTTTGGAATTTTCAGAGCTAGGATTCTTAGTCCTTCATAGGTGTTTGTTGTCTGAAACCTATAGTTTGGGATGAGTAGTTTGCTATTTCAGGCTTTTCTGAGCTAATGTTTCTTAGTATTTCGTAGGTCTGTGTTGTCTGAAACTTAAGATTTGAGGTGTCTAATTTTCTATTTCCGACTTTTCATAGCCAGATTTCTTAGTCTTCAGAGCTAGGATTCTTAGTCCCTCATAGGTGTTTGTTGTCTGAAACCAACAGTTTGGGATGAGTATTTTACTATTTCAGGCTTTTCTGATCTAAGGTTTCTTAGTACTTCGTAGGTGTGTGTTGTCTGAAACTTATGATTTGAGGTGTGTAATTTGCTATTTCCGACATGATCAATTCTATTCCCCCAAAATAATACAAAAAGTTTCCACTTCAGTTCAGATTTTTCTCAATGAGATGAAAAAATTTAAAATACTGTTCCAAATTTTTCAAAGAAGATACAAAAGTTCAAGTTCTCTTTTGAATTTTACCAAAGAACACAATTCAATTCTAATTTCTCCAGAGAAAATAAAAAGCTTCCACTTCAGTTTTAAGTTCACCAAGACAAAAAAAAAATTAAGTTTAGTTCAAATTTTTCCGTAGAAGATAGGAAAAGTTATAATATGATTTGTGATTATTTTCCATGAAGATAAAAAGTTTCACTTTAATTCTAAATTTTCTTAAATTCAGTTCCGACTTTTCTCAAAGAGATGAAAAAATTTAAAATACTATTCCAAATTTATCATAGAAGATAGAAAAGTTCAAGTTCTCTTTTGAAATTTACCAAAGAACACAATTCAATTCTAATTTCTCTAGAGAAAATAAGAATCTTCCACTTCAGTTTCAAGTTCACCAAGACACAAAAAATATAAAGTTCACTTCTAAATTTTTCCGTAGAAGATAAGAAAAGTTATACTATGATTGTGATTATTTTCCATGAAGATAAAAACTTTCACTTTAATTCTAAATTTTCTTAAATTCAAATCCGACCTTTCTCAAGGAGATGAAAAAATTTTAAGTTCTGTTCCTAATATTTTCTCGGAAGGAGAAAAGCTCAACTTCAATTCTGAATTTTCTCAATGAAAATGAAATAAGTTATTGATCAAATCTATTTTCCCAAAATAATATAAAAATTTCCACTCCACTTTAATTATAAATTTTCTTAAATTCAGTTCCGACTTTTCTCAAAGAGATGAAAAAATTTAAAGTTCTGTTCCAAATTTTTCATAGAAGATAGGAAAAGTTATACTTTGATTGTGAATATTCTTCATGAAGATATGGAGCTCCACTTTAATTCTGGCTCCAGTTTAATTCTGAGTTTTCTCGAAGAACTGCAAAATGTACAAGTTCTCTTCTGAATTTTCTTAGAGAAGAGAAAAAAAAAGTTAGCTCAATTCTGAAATTTACCAATGAAAATGAATAAACTTTAATTTCACTTCCTAATTTCTCAAAGACATAAGAAATTTAAAGTTCAATTCTAAATTTTTCCATAGAAGATAGGAATGGCTATACTATGATTGTGATTATTTACCATAAAGATAAAAAGTTTAACTTTATTTCTAATTTTTCTTAAATTCAGTTCATTCATCTAACCACCATAAACAATAGGCTAGGTTAGGTTAGGTATAAATAAATATTAATAAATAATTAGAAACATTTCTCCATGTTTAAGTTAGGTTAGCTTAGCTTATCATGAGCGCTCATGATAAGTTAACCTAACCTAACTTAAACATGGAGAAATGTGAAATATTTGGAACAGAAAATATTTGGAAATGAAAATATTTCGAACAGAACTTTAAATTTTTTCATCTCGTTGAGAAAGGTCGGAATTAAATTTAAGAAAATTTAGAATTAAAGTGAAACTTTTTATCTTCATGGAAAATAATCACAACCATTGTGTAACTTTTTCTATCATCTACGGAAAAATTTAGAAGTGAACTTTATATTTTTTGTGTCTTGGTGAACTTGAAACTGAAGTGGAAGATTCTTATTTCCTCTAGAGAAATTAAAATTGAATTGTGTTCTTTGGTAAAATTCAAAAGAGAATTTGAACTTTTCTATCTTCTATGAAAAATTTGGAACAGTATTTTAAATTTTTTCATCTCTTTGAAAAAAGTCGAAACTAAATTTAAGAAAATTTAAAATTAAAGTGAAACTTTTTATCTTCATAGAAAATAATCAAGAATCATTGCATAACTTTTTCTATCTTCTATGGAAAAATTTGAACTAAACTTTAAATTTTTAATGTCTTGATGAACTTAAAACTGAAATGGAAGCTTTTTATTTTCTCTGGAGAAATTAGAATTGAATTGTGTTCTTTGGTAAAATTCAGAAGAGAACTTAAACTTTTCTATCTTCTTTGAAAAATTTGGAACTGTATTTTAAATTTTTTCATCTCATTGAAAAAAATCTGAACTGAAGTGGAAACTTTTTATAGTATTTTGGGGGAATAGAATTGATCATGTCGGAAATAGCAAATTACACACCTCAAATCATAAGTTTCAGACAACACACACCAACGAAATACTAAGAAACCTTAGCTCAGAAAAGCCTGAAATAGCCAACTACGCATCCCAAACTGTTGGTTTCAGACAACAAACACCTATGAGGGACTAAGAATCCTAGCTCTGAAAAGTCCAAAAAGCAAACTACAAATCCCAAATCATAATTTTCTGACAGCACACACCTATGAAAGGCTAAGAAATCTAGCTCAGAAAAGTCAAAAATAGCAAACCACTCATCCCAAATCATAGGTTTCAGTCAACACACACCTATGAACGGCTAAGAGATCCAGCACGGAAAAGTCAAAAAATAGCAACCCAAACAAAAAAATAGCAATCCCAAATCATAAGTTTCAGACAACATTCACCAACAAAATACAAAGAAACCTTAGCTCAGAAAAGCCTGAAATAGCCAACTACTCATCCCAAACTAGAAGTTTCAGACAACAAACACCTATGATGGACTATGAATCCTAGCTCTGAAAAGACCAAAAAGTAAACTACACCTCCCAAATCATAAATTTCTGAAAGCACACACCTATGAAAGGCTAAGAAATCTAGCTCAGAAAAGTCAAAAATAGCAAACCACTCATCCCAAATCATAGGTTTCAGTCAACACCAACACACCCCTACGAAAGGCTAAGAAATCCAGCTCAGAAAAGTCAAAAATAGCAATCCACCCATCCCAAATCATAGGTTTCAGACAACACACATCAACGAAAGACTAAGAAATCTAGCTCAGAAAAGCCCGAAATAGTTATTTACATATCCCAAATCATAAGTTACAGACAACACACACATACGAAATACTAGGAAACCTAGCTCATAAAAGCCTGAAATAGCAAACTATTCATCCCAAGCTATAGGTTTCAGACAACAAACGTCTATGAGAGACTAAGAATCCTAGCTCTGAAAAGTCCAGCTAGCAAGCTACAGATCCCAAATCATAATTTTCTGACAACACACACCTATGAAAGGGTAAGAAATCCAGCTCAGAAAAGTCAAAAATAGCAAACCACCCATCCCAAATCATAGGTTTCAGACAACACATACCTATGAAAGACTAAGAAATCGAACTCAGAAAAGCACGAAAAAGTAATTTACATATTCCAAATCAAATAGCCAACTACTCATCCCAAACTAGAAGTTTCGGACAAGAAACACCTATGAGGGACTAAGAATCCTAGCTCTGAAAAGTTTATAAAGCAAACTATACCTCCCAAATCATAATTTTCTGAAAGCACACACCTATGAAAGGCAAAGAAATCTAGCTCAGAAAAGTCAAAATTAGCAAACCACTCATTCCCAAATCATAGGGTTCAGTCAACACACACCTACGAAAGGCTAAAAAATCCAGCTCAGAAAAGTAAAAAATAGCAACCCACACATCCCAAATCATAGGTTTCAGACACAACACACCTACGAAAGACTAAGAAATCTGGTTATGACAAGTCGGAAATAGCAAATTACCCACCTCAAATCATAAGTTTCAGACAACACAATCCTATGAAATATTAAGAAACCTTAGCTCAGAAAAGCCTGAAAGAGCAAACTAATCATCCTAAACTATAGGTTTCAGACAACAAACACCTATGAGGGACTAAGAATCATAGCTCTGAAATGTCCAAAAAGCAAACTACAAATCGCAAATCGTAATTTTCTGACAACACACACCTATGAAAGGCTAAGAAACCTAGCTCAGAAAAGTCAAAATAGCAAATTAACCATCCCAAATCATAGGTTTCAGACAACACACACCTATGAAAGGCTAAGAAATCCAGCTAAGAAAAGTCCAAAATAGCAATCCACCCATTCCAATTATAGGTTTCAGACAACATACACCAACGAAAGACTAAGACATCTAGCTTAGAAAAGTCCGAAATAGTAATTTACATAATCCAAATCATAAGTTTCAGGCAACATTCACCTACGAAATACTAGGAAACCTTAGCTCAGAAAAGCCTGAAATAGCAAACTATTCATCCCAAACTAGAAGTTTCAGACAAACGCCTATGAGAGACTAAGAATCCTAGCTCTGAAAAGTCCAAAATGCAAACTACACATACCAAATCATAATTTTCTGACAACACACACCTATGAAAGGCTAAGAAATCTAGCTCACAAAAGTCAAAAATAGCAAACCACTCATCTCAAATCATAGGTTTCAGTCAACACACACCTATGAAAGACTAAAAAAACCAAATCAGAAAAGTCAAAAAATAGCAGCCCACACATCCCAAATCATAGGTTTCAGACAACAGACACCAACGAAAGACTATGAAATCTAACTCAGAAAAGCCCGAAATAGTAATTTACATATCCCAAATCTTAAGTTTCAGACAACACACACTTACGAAAGGCTAAGAAACCTAGCTCATAAAAGCCTGAAATAGCAAATTATTCATCCCAAACTATAGGTTTCGGACAACAAACACCTATGAGAGATTAAGAATCCTAGCTCTGAAGAGGTTAAGAAACCTAGCTAATAAAAGCCGGAAATAGCAAATTAACCATCCTAAATCCTAAGTTTCAGACAACACACACCGATGAAGGACTAAGAAATCCAGCTCAGAATAGTCAAAAATAGCAATCCAACCATCCCAAATCATAATTTTCTGACAACACACACCTATGAAAGGCTAAGAAACCTAGCTAATAAAAGCATGAAATAGCGAATTAACCGTCCCAAATCATAAGTTTCAGACAACACACACCTACGAAATACTAGGAAACCTAGCTCATAAAAGTCAAAAATAGCAATCCACCCATCCCAAATCATAGGTTTCAGACAGCACACACCAACGAAAGACTAAGAGATCTAGCTCAGAAAAGCCCGAAATAGTAATTTACATATCCCAAATCATAAGTTTCAGACAACACACACCTACGAAATACTAGGAAACCTAGCTCATAAAAGCCTGAAATAGCAAACTGTTCATCCCAAACTATAGGTTTCAGACAACAAACACCTATGAGAGACTAAGAATCCTAGTTCTGAAAAGTCCAACTAGCAAACTACATATCCCAAATCATAATTTTCTGGTAACACACACCTATGAAAGGGTAAGAAATCCAGCTCAGAAAAGTCAAAAATAGCAAACCACCCATCCCAAACCATAGGTTTCAAACAATACATACCTATGAGAGACTAAGAAATCCAACTCAGAAAAGTCAAAATAGCAACCCATACAACCCAAATCATAGGTTTCAGACAACACACAACAACGAAAGATGGGGCCCGGGGAGGGCCTTTGAGGGTCTGGGGGGGCCTTTAGGGCCGGGTGGTCCTTTGGGAGCTTTGGGGACCTTTGAGGACAAGGGGCTTCCTTCGGGGTTCGGGTAGGGGGATCGGAACCCTTTGGGGTTAGGGTAGAGGACCTCACGACACTGTGCAAATGGAACTTGTGTATTATAACGACCACAGAGTTTCACCCTCAAATCCTCTTCTAAAATCTCTTCAAAAATCATCTTTTAAAATGTCTCTTACTGTTTCGCCGAAATAATTCCCTAAAATAATAATTTGTTCTGAAAAGATATAATAAAGCCTTACAAAAGTACTAAAATGGGGGCTCGGGAGCCTTTGGGGCGCCGAGGGTCCTTTAGGAGCCCGGAGAACGTTTGAGGACCGGGGCCTTCCTTTGGGGTTGGGGTGGGGGGATCGGAAGCCTTTGGGGTTGCGGTAGGAGACCTCACAACACTGTTCAAATGGAACTTGTGTATTATAACGACCACAGAGTTTCACCCTCAAATCCTCTTCTAAAATCATCTTTTAAAATGTCTCTAACTGTTTCGCCGAAATAATTTCATAAAATGTCTAAAACGGTTTCAACCAAATAATCCTTAAACGTAATTTCAGCGTGTTCCTTTTGTTTTTGGCATCTCTGCGCTGACACATTTCAAATGACTAAGAAATCTGATTCCCGCGCTAAAACAATTCATCGCTAAGAAGTTTCTTTGAGAATTGTTTCCATGGCGTTTGGTTGAATTTGCCTCGAGCATACACTTATAACAACAACAACAGCAAATACTGTTTCCTATTTCTGGAAACTCATAACATTTGCCTCGAGCATGCACTTAAAACAACAACAACAACAAATATTGTTTCCTATTTCGGGATCATAACATTCTCCCCAAGCGGGCAATTGGCCAAAACAACAGCAAGATCTAGGAAAAAGAGGTCTTGACCCTGTCCTCGTTAGACTCGATAATCCATCAAAGTGAGAATAATACTGTTTTTTCATTCTCACTGACAAAAACCATAAAACAGACATAAATTGCTGTTGACATCCATGAAAAACATCAAATAAATTGACCAACAAACATAACCGTCCAAGAAACATCCATAAAAGTGAGAAAATTCCTGTTTTTTCATTCTCACTGACAACAAACAGACATGAATCATGTAAAAAAAAGTTGTAGGTGGCAGCAGGGCTGTCCCGTGGGAGTCAATAAGGCATCTCTACTTTTACTATGTTCATGGTCGTATATTTGGCTTTAAAATACATTTCTCTATCTATCTATCTAATATGCAGAATACTTGTACTAAACACATTTTGCATGCAGACCTGCTATACTTTACCAACCCCCCACCTCACCCCCTAATATGCCAATCTATAGCCCAAATTTATTTCTAAAGCAACGAAGAGACTAACGTAAAAACTGGCGTGTTCTCAAATTTTATACAGAGTAAACTTGAGTGAGTGGCGCATAATACACGAGTATAAAAATTTCTCTCCCCTACTGAAATAAATAAATAAAACTCAAACAAAATTCTCAAATTTGGAAAGCCTTACTTCCAAGGGGGGGGGGGGGGTAAACGCCTAGAACCCTCATAAGTATCTCAAGGGAATACTAACACTAAATACACATCACATATGGCTTATTTTGATAAAATCGTCTAATAAACAAAAAGAATATAAACACAAAACAAATCGGTCATCATCCAAATTCAGTGTTAAACTGAACAAAGTCCACAAAAATCACCGTCAAAATGTCAGCTGAGAAGACGGCAGATAAAACCCATGTCATTTTATTTTTTTAGGAACGCTTAAAATAGATTTGAGCCTAGTTTAAGCAGTTACCCCTATTTGGAGTGGAGGGAGGCGATTGCACCCTATATTTTTAAAAACAACTTTTTATACAAAAAGCATTTTTCTCTTTAAATCCCTTTCCACGCTCTCCCCTCCTCCCCCCATACTCCTCCTAGGATTCAGTTGGACAAGTCGACTATTTCACCAAGCAGCAAAATCACTGCCATCCCCTTTTTTAAGTATTGTTATTACATTTTTTTTGTAACTTCACATGAAAGAAAAGATAAATCCCTGACCCTCCCCCTTAAATTTTTGTGAAAGGGCACCACTGGACTTAATCCACATAGGGATTATTTTTATGACTATTGAGGATATCACAGATTTAGTGCCTTTGTCAATAATGAAAATTTTCTATATGAAGTTTACAGTTGGCGCGACTCAAACACCTGAAAATTAGGCAGAAAATATGCTTGTGAACTATGGTGCCATGAACAGCATAGCCAAGCTCAAAGTACCGCCAGTCTGTTATATCATTCAACCTGTTTTTTTTTCGTTTTTTTGCAACAGATAACTTGATTCTGCTTAATACAAACCTGTAAATTTGAATACATACTTGATTATCTCTAGGAAATGAAAAATGAAAATCGCTGCATGAAAATGAACGTGTAGTCATGGAGAGTCTTGAGCTAGGGGAGTAGAATCAAAGAAACGGTTTCTAAAGGTAACGTCACCTTCCAAAGAAAAATGTACCTTTTTAAGGTAAAATTACCTTT
>JAQQPU010018822.1:0-17113 GCA_029168905.1 Artemia sp. Kazakhstan ARC1039
TTCGCGCGGGCAATGACAATTGTTTAGGGCATTGCGACAGGAATTATCTGATCAAATGCCAAGTAGCAACTTAAACTATTGCTCGGACGTACTGAGAACTTCCGTTCCTTGCGCAATGAGGTGTCTCATTTTTGAAGAAATTTTTTGCTACTGTTTGTATATATATTTATGCTGTGCTTTTAATATTAACATAACCCAAAATGATAGTCAACATTCTTGCCACTTAGCATTGTCTCGTGAGTGATTAGTCACTAATCAGATTAAAATGCGAAATTTTTCTGACTAGACAGTTTCTTTCTAAATAATTCTTAAGTTTTCTGTTACTTTAGGAGGTTGGATGTTTATTAAGAAGCAGCTGTTACTTCAACCTTTATGAAGAAACTTTTTGACTGAACCTATTATTATTTGGCATTATTCTCATAATATTGTTTCTTTTCTTAATCTATTACTCTTCATCTTTTGTATATATTTACAAAGTGTCAAGATGCTGGGAGGATATCCATGACTACCGTATAAAATGTTTGGAGTTTAAATGTTTTATAACTAACTGACTTGTTTTATTCTGATTTTTTTATTCGATTTTTGCTCTCCTTTTTGTAGAAACGGAAGATATATTCTCAAATGATGATAAGGATATATTTGGAAGTACACATCCCATGTTATTAATGAAACAAGAAGCCAATTTTTTGGCTGTTTCTCCTGGCATATCTGAAGATTTTAAACACAATGCTGACTATCTTAAATTGGAGTCGAACATCGACGGGGAAGAAGGTATGCTTCAGATATCCTGATTTTCTGTATTTTTGCACGTCCAAAATGAGAAGCTGTATTTTAAACTTCCGTTGAAATTGTGGCGGGCGGGAAAGACAGGTGTCTGTTGCATCTAAGTGGATTGGATGCATTTGGAAATAACAAATAATAATTCGAGATGGTTTAGACTATTAAGACATAAAATTCTGTATCCCAATTAATCCCTGAATAAAACGACAAACTGAATTTTATTTGGAACTTTTTCTGGTTTTTGGAACTCATTAGAACGTTTTAAAATTTTTAAAATATGAATTTAAATTGGATTTAGCTATACAGAAAAGAAATAATATACCTTTTATGGCATATATGCCTTAATAATATGCGAATGCGAATGCAAAAATTCCGTAGTGTTACTCATTCTCTTCTAGAAATTATCTAGTTTTAATTGGTTTGAGTGCAACAATGTCTCCAAAAAATGGATAGGTTTCATGGGGCTCAATCCTTGATTAGTTCTGAAAAAGGCTTATGTTAGCTCTGCCTCTCACTGAGACTATCTGTCTTGGCTTTTTCTGCAATTAGCCATGGCTCTCAACATTTTCATCACAGTCAACCAATTTGATTTTAATTCAAATTAAATCAAAATTGCCTTTGTGGAGTGTGATGAAAAAGTGGAGAGTCATGGCTAATCAGAGAAAAAGCCAAGACAGATAGTCTTAGTGAGAGGCAGAGCTAACATAAGCCTTTTTCAGAATTGTATAAAAATGATGTCATTTTAAAATCCGGTGATTTTAAATTCTTCTTCTATGTTTACTAGATCTCTAGGTTCCGGAAGGGGATCCGTTCACCTCTTTGAGTTTGCTAGAATGCTTTTACTGATTATTGGATGATCCTAAATATATTCCAAAAATATCTGCAAGCTGATAAAAATCAATATTATGCTTGTAATAATGACATCTTTTTAATATCTTTATTATCAACCTCTAAATTGTGGCTTCTAAATCATGTGAAAAGAAGCAATCATTAACAGCATTAAATGATATAGGAGTTTGTAAGATTGTAATAACCTTTTTTAGTCTCCTAGAATCTTGATCCGTTGAGTAAAATAGAATCGTGAATCCAAGCAGTCTCCTGGATCAGCATTAAGTAAAATAGATCCATCTTGTAGCTTATAATAGAAAATATTCAAATCCTTAGACTTGAAAGGAGTTTGCACAAAACTATGGTGAACAGTTTTTGTTTCAGCTCTAACAACCTCTCCGAAATTCATAGTTTTTATATTTCATGACAGAGGGAATCTTCTGCCTTATTTGCAAGATCATCTGCCATTGTATTGTATTTGGTTTCTCTATAGCTATGAATATGATAAAATGGAATAGAACTTCTTGTTGAAACCAGTTAACTGTTCTTTTGGAGTATACCTTTCAGGTCTTGATTCTGTTTAGATGATGAATTGATAAGAGAAAATCTAACAGGGACAGGATGTTCTTTGAAGAGGTCTCCAGAACAATTAAAGCATCTATTGTGAATCGTACTGCGAAAAAATCAGCATCCAGTACTGATGAGTTAATTGGTAGGGGGCAAAAATATTCAGTTTTAGATTTGGGATTACTGTAGCTGCATCAGCTTCTGAATGAAATAAAACCCTCTTTAACGACATTGCTATGATTGGGAAAATGGGTATTCACACAATAGTGAAATATTTTCTCAACTCTTTTGGCTGAATAGCGTGATTTATTCCTTAGCAGCATGGTCTTAGCAGCATGAATTTATTCCTTAGTAGCATTCCTTAGCAGCACTCAACGTCAGGCATCTCCCATGGTGGAGAATGTACAAAAAGGAAAGTATCCATCAACTGAGAAGAACGCTCCGAAAACTCCTTTATGATGAAGATTCCGGGAAGATGATTCAGAAATATAGGCCGTGGTTTATTAAGGGCTTTCTGGTATAGGCTACATATTGTTGACTAGCATATCCTTGTACTCTGGTGAATGCCATTTTCTCAGAAGCAGAGCTCTCCCCTGCAGTGGGGTGATTCCTGACAAGTTTCTCGTTTTAGTAATTTTAGCATGCATATGAAATCCCATAGCAATACGGACTGCAAAGATTTGTAATTATTGTAAAAACTATTGTAACTATATCACTATATTATTGTGACTATTGGCAAAAACTTAATGCAATATTTCATTTTTGATCTTTTATATACCTTATGAAAATCAATTTTTTTTAATAGTTAATGAACCAATTTAGAATTAGCAAAGCGTTTTAGTAGAGCCAGTTTCTAAAAAATATTGTTCTTGAGTTATTTTATGTGATTGTGCCATCTTAGTTTGGAATTACTTAGTGGAAATAGACAAATATAATTCTAGTAAGAGATTATGTAGACATCTTGTTAAAGATCTTGGACCAATTGAATGACATTTCTCCCTGAATTTTATATTACTAGGTCATCTGCATAAAGACCAAATGATCCTTGCTGTGATTGATACTTAGAGATACACTGATTAAACAGAAGTGGATTAAGGATGGCTCCCTGGAGCAAGCCTTGTCTACTAGGGTGTTCAAGGATAATCAAGTAAAACCTGGCTTTTTCCTAAATATGCCTTTTACAGAATTAAAAAGGGAGTGTGCTTGATAAAAATCTGCGCGACTGACATAAACTTGTTGAATAATTTTCTTTTGATTCTTCTAAAAGCCCCCTTGGACACCTGCAGGCTTTGGTTTCATAAGACTGAGATAAAAATCGTTTTTATTCAGGATTGCCACAATTGTTGAATATTGCACAATACATGTTTTATAGTTGATGCGTTATAGGTGTTTGAAGTAAGCTATTATTTGAAGGAACTATTATTTGAAGAAACTGTGTTAAGTGATAAAAGTTGGGGGTTAATATTGTTCATGGACATTACAGTACAACAATATTTTTTTTTTAGTCCAATCCACTTTTAGGTAAACTGATGTACAACCATAGTTCGGAATTATCTAATGAAGAAAGGAATAAAGGATTTGAAGTGTTACCAGTATAATGTCTCAAAGAGATGTTTATGAATTACATAACCCTTTTCTCATTTCACTGACTCAAAATCTGGCATGGAAACAATTGGTAAAAACGAGGTTATTTTACTTCTCGCTGGCATACGAATAATACGATTGCTTCGCGAAAATGCATAAAAAATGAACGACAATCAAACAGAATTTTCAGGAAATAAAGCACAATTTTTAAAACGGAAGTAAACGGAGAGTTCCACTTCGGAAAGAAAGTGCTGACGACCTAATTGTTAATAGAAATAAGATATGATTAAAGTTCTTACCTGACCAAGGGTATACCCAGGATTTTTGTTTCGGATTTTTTTACAACAAAAAAGTCTAAAAATGCATCAAAAATTTGTTTATAAAATTTTTTTTACGTTTTTAGGAGTCAGACATGAATTATATAACGAGTTAAGAGTCATTAAAATTAATTTATCCGTGTAAGGCAAAAAATGTTAAAAATCTGAGTTGTTTGTTAAATTGAAAAAGAGTAAAAAAAAAAAAAAATGCAAAGTCTGTGATTGTGAGTGAATTTTACAATATTATATTTCTCCTTGTTGCAGCTTCGTCTGATAATGATATGAGCAAACACGGACATGGGCTGCCTAGCATTCCAGGTTTGGCAAGAATATGTCTAAAGAAAGAAATGAATTTGGACTGCCAAAATGAGATGCCAAGTCACATTCAGGACGTTTCTCATACTGGAAAAAGACCTTTCGAATGTGATATATGTAAGAAACGTGTTGCTACAAGTAGAAGCTTATCATATCACCAGAGAACTCATACTGGAGAAAAACCTTTCGAATGTGATATATGCAAGAAACGTGTTGCTACAAGTAGAAGTTTATCTGATCATCAGAGAACTCATACTGGAGAAAAACCTTTTAAGTGTCATGCGTGTAAGAAATGTTTTTCTACATCTTCAGGTTTATCTAATCATCAAAGAACTCATACGGGAGAAAAACCTTTTGATTGTGATATATGTAATAAATGTTTTACTTCATGTGCCGCTTTATCTTATCATCAGAGAACTCATACTGGAGAAAAACCTTTTGATTGTGAGATATGTAAAAAATGTTTCACTTCATGTGCCGGTTTATCTTATCATCAGAGAACTCATACTGGAGAAAAACCTTTCGAATGTGATGCATGTAAGAAATGTTTTTCTTCGACTTCAGGTTTATCTAATCATAAAAGAACTCATACGGGAGAGAAACCTTTTGATTGTGATATCTGTAAGAAATGTTTTACTTCGTGCGCTGGTTTATCTCGGCATAAAAAAACTCATACTGGAGAAAGACCATTCGAATGTGATATATGTAAGAAACGTGTCGCTACAAGTAAGAGTTTATCTAATCATCAGAGAACTCATACTGGAGAAAAACCTTTTGAATGTAATATATGTAAGAAACGTGTTGCTACAAGTAGAAATTTATCTGAGCATCAGAAAACTCATACTGGAGAAAAACCTTTTAAATGTGATATATGTGGCAAAACTTTCCGCCAAAAAGGCAATTTATCCGTTCATCAAAGGACTCATACTAGATAAAACTTGATGAATTTAATATATGTGACAAAACTTTCGGTCAAAAAGGTAATTTATCCGTTCATCAAAGGAAACATACGAGATAAAACTTCTTGAATGTCATATTTGTAAAAAATGTTTTACAAGAAGTTCCGGTTAAACTTATCATCAAAAAAATCGTATTGCTGAAAAACCTTTTAAATATAATATGCATGGGAATACATTCTGGCAAAAAATTAACATATTTGTTCATCAAAGTGATTGATACTTAGATATACACAGATTAAACAGAAGTGGACTAAGGATGGGTCCCTGGGGTAATCCTTGTCTAATAGAGTGTTCAAGAAAAATTTCAAGGATGACTATATACAATGCAAAAACATAGTGTTTTAGCTACAATACCACTTTTGGATTGAAACTAGTAAATAGCTGAAAATTTTTAAATAATTTCTTTCATCTTGGTTTTTGAGGACAATGTTACGCCATTTTATCAGTATAAGTTATGGTATTAGCTGATAGAAAGCGGCAAAAAAAAGCATGCCAAAACACTCAGAGAAAAGGAGAAAAGCTGGAAATACTCAAGGATGTCGTAAAAGAGTTGAGAGATTTTATAATAAACGATGATCCTTAGAAGAACACAGTATAGCTATTTATTCAGTATTGCCACAATTGTTGCATGTTGCACAGTACATGTTCTATAGTTGATGTGTTATAGGTGCTCGAAGTAAGCTAATATTTGAAGGAACTATTATTTGAATAAAGGTATCTGAAGGAACTGTGTTAAATGATAAAGGTAGGGGGTTAATATAGTTCATGGACATTACAGTACAACAATATTTTTTTTAGACCAATCCACCTTTAGGTAAACTGATGTGCAACCATAATTCTGAATTATCGAACGAAGAAAGGAATAAAGGATTTGAAGTGGTATCAGTATAATGCCTCAACGAGACTTATATGAATTAAATAATCTTTTGTTCATTTCAGCGACTTGAAATTGATAAGAAACGAGGCTATTTGGCTTGTCACTGGTATACGAATAATACGATTGCTTCGCGGAAATGCATAAAAAAATGAACGACAATCAAACAGAATTTTCAGGAAATTAAGCATAATTTTTAAATCGGAGGTAAACGGACAGTCTGATTTTGTTTCCACTTTGGAAAGAAAGTGCTGTCGACCTAAGTGTTAATAGAGATAATATATGATTCAAGTTCTTACCTGACCTTGGATAAGTTCTTACTTCATACTAAAAAAATTCATGCTGCAGTAAAACCTTCCGAATGCAATCAAACAGTTCGTGGTAACGAACTTTAAGAAAGGAGCAAAATAGCTCAATATTAACCGAATATCTAAAAAACGGAATTTCTATATCAATAGATATATCAAAAGAATTTGCTTGTTATGCTGATCCCAAATATATAAAATTCATTAAGTTTAATGTTACCCATTAAAAGCTACGTGCCTGAGAAAATTTGTCTGATTTTAAAAAATAAACAAAATCATCCCCTAAAAGTCAAGGAATCTTAATGAAAATCACATCATCAGGTTCAGCGTATCTGGGAACTGTGTTATTGAAGTTTCAAGTTCCCATCTTCAAAAATATGAAATTTTCTTTTTTTTTCCCAGAAGAAAGATTACGGATGCGTGTTTTTTTTTTTTTTTTTTTTTTTTTTTTATCCCAGATGTGATCGTATCAAACCAATACTTCTAGATATCAGCAAAAAGTTTATTCGAATTGGATTTAGAAGATCTAGTTCCCCTTTTTAAGCGACCAAAAAATCAAGGGCAAATAGACTCCCTCCCATCCCCCTTTCTCTTTAAAGTTGCCCGGTCAAAATTTTGAAACAGCTGTTTTGTTCAGCATAGCTGAAAGGTCCAATGACTATGCCTTTGAAGATAACATGACCCCCCACAGTTCTTGGGGAAAGGTAGTTCAGAAAATACATAGCGTAAAGAGCGATGTATTGAGAGGCTGGCAGCCCCCCCCCCCCTGCCCCATATAATTAATAAGTTCTGTGCGTTTTAAGTTTTGATGTTGCTCCCTTCTTTCTGTTGAAAAAAAATGTTTTTTTTTATTTAGTATATGTAAGAAACGACGAATGAAACAAAGAAGAAAAAATAATTCATGAAAAATAAAATAGCCCAGAAAAACGAAGGTAGTGTGAAACAAACCAGAATAAATGAAAGGTCATTCACTAATTGGATTGTGTAAAAATCATTTGCTTAGCAGTAGATTTTGCTTGTGTACAGACTCGATTTTCATAAAAAAAATGCGAACAAGAGTTTTTACTTTAAACTGTTAATTTTATTTAAATTTTATTTGAATCTTTTTATCCTTAGTTACTGTCAATTGGGTCTATGGAAGTATCTCCAGCATCTCTATTTATAGCATGATTTCTATTTATATATGTTTTAATTTTAATTGCTTCTGTAAAAAATTGTGTTAAATCATTTACATTAGATATTAAATTTGCCTTCTCAAATAGAACTAAAGGATCTGGATTTTCAAAAATTTGAAGGGCCACAGCAGAACCAAAATTTTCCTTTAATTTTTATTTTCAAATCTCAGGGATTTATCTATTGGAAACTTGTGTTCATATAGTCATTTCTCTAGCTGTTGATGACGGGTCCTGGCAATGTGAAACTTCCCACTTGAACATGGAATTCTGCATACACCACTACCCAAGATAGGGTCAGTTCTATCCTTTCCTGAATTAAAAAAACGTTCAACCTATAGTTCATTGTAGAAAAAAATATAGGGATTGTTTCTTTAAAATGATTTCCCGAGTTTGTCGCTGAGTTTCGGGATTTATGGTATAGTGATGAAAGTTTCGTTTTCAATTGCCGGAGTAACTGAAGAAAGGGTGACGGGTTCATAATTTTCTGTTTTAAATTTTTTTTTAATCTTCTTTCAATGAAATTTACAGTATTCTAAGTTTAATTTGGTAGTCATTACAAAATAAAATATATTTCACATAACTTAATTCAGTTTCTACATGATTGTGTGAACAGATTTTTAAAACTCTTTCGTCTAAAGAGATTACTACCCCGATTTTTTACAGATGGAAGGGTTTTGCCGAGAAATGCAGACACTACCTTTGTTTTTTTCGGATGTTTGATTTTATTTTTCTTTGTTTTATGTGTCATGTATAGCCAGTGTGATCTTTGAATGTAATTATCTTATAAGTGGGTTATATTATCATCTAAGAAAATAAACCATACCGAGGGGAAAATCTTTGTGTATGTCAGTGTGAAAGGGTGTTATATGTTTAGTAAAATGTTCATGTATTGAATTTATCTTTGACCCTGTGTAAACACAATAACAAACGGAGTATGAGAGAAGAAAAGAAAAAGCTGGAAACGGACAAATAAAACAAAATTAAAAAAAGCACATAATCACAATAATTAATTAAATAATGACACATTATACATATTACAAGCACAATAATTACAAAATAAAAAAACGCGATACATTTACTGTTTTAAAAGGGAACGCCATGGATTTTCATTGATTCCGTTATTATAAGCTTCAATGCATCTGCCGATGGCAGCATTAGGGTCTATAATACTGTATCTCATGTTGGCCCAAGAATTACATGCCCAAGGGGGAAGACCGAGAAGATATTTAGCATACCGGTGCTACCAAAGATTGTTCATAAACCATGCTCAACGAGTAGGTTAATAGTTCACACATTTTCTTCGAATAGTTTAAACTAAAAAGATTGTCGCTATCTCAAATATAAGGAAAATCTCCAGGGGGGATTCTCCATGGTGGTTAACTTCCGCAGGGGTGGAAGGGGTAAATTTGTCCGTCGAGTTTTTTCATTTGACAGTACACTTTTTTGTTATTTTTTATTTCTTAAAAATCAAAAAAACCAAAGGAAATTTTTTGAGTGTTCAAATGCCACTTTATGATTGCCTTATCGAGTCGATAAAAACGACTTGATAATAAAAAATAAAAAACGATAAGATATAAGAATTAGCTTTTATGAGGTCTTAAACAGCTCTCTATGATGTTCCACTGCTTCAGTAGCGACGAGAAAGAGTAAGAGGTCATGTCACTGCTGCCCATGTAAAAAAGAAATTTTTTCTTGCTGTTCAGTGAGGGGAAGGAGGGGGGGGGTGCAATTTTTCTGTCTAAGGTTTAAACAATGGCAATTTAAATGGCGTACTTTTTGATTTGCTAACACGTCATTTTAAAGTCACATGCAACTGAATGACGCGATGCACGGAGGTGTTGGAATGGTGCGTAGTTCAACTGCGAGATTTTGTCTCCTATGATGGGCGCGAGAATTGAAGGAAGTGGAAGGGGGAAATGGAATGTAATATTAAAGGTAAAGCTCGCAAAAAAGCCGAGCTTAATGAACTCACCATCACCCACTCGAAAGCTCGTTTACAGTACACTGCTATCGTTTGCAGTAACTCATTTCTGACAGCCTTAGTAAAAGCTTAGTCTGCTACTTAATTTATGTTTTTTTGATGCGTATACATTGTTTATTTAGGTATTCTATAATGTTTTTTTAATAGAAATTTCATAGAAATTTTTACAAATATTTTTAAAGAAAGGTTGTCCAAGTTCATTATGAAAT
Source organism: Artemia sp. Kazakhstan ARC1039 (assembly GCA_029168905.1). Lineage (NCBI taxonomy): Eukaryota > Metazoa > Arthropoda > Branchiopoda > Anostraca > Artemiidae > Artemia > Artemia sp. Kazakhstan ARC1039. The sequence continues at coordinate 9,895 of JAQQPU010018822.1, forward strand.
TTGATCAATGTTTTTTTTATAGAAATTTCATAGAAATTTTTACAAATATTTTTAAAGAAAGGTTGTCCAAGCTCATTATGAAATTTGATCAACTCGTTAAGAAAAAGTGATATTGGCATTTTTTCCAGGTTTCTACACAACAAAGTTTCTTAAATTTTAATTCATTATGTTCAACTTATTGCTGAGTTTATTCAGTGTCTTGTTCCTGACTGTAGTGAGAGCAGAATACAGTTATTGTTCGAATATTTATACTGATAGACCAATAATAAGTTGTTTTCATACTTTTAATAATAACAAAAATTTTCTTTTAACCCAAATAAAGCCATACAAACCAGTGGTGTAAGTCTTACAGCACAATATCATAACAAAAAAAAAATTATCTCTTCACTTCTCAAAAAAACAAACTTGACTTATTTTTTCTTTATCTTTCTTTATCTCTTCATCAATATATTTGATAACCTGAAAGATTGTCCTTTTTAAAGTCGTCACCTCTTTGAATTAATCTTTCCAACTACCTTCAGCTGATAATATTGCTCCCAGATATTCAAGTTTTTCATGAAGTGATAAAGTCTTTTGAGTTCAAATTTCTTCAGCCACAATTCAATTGACTTTGAGAATTTATTTTATAGTAAAACTACAATGCAAATACAGGATTGAAAAGAAAGCCCACTATTGAAATACTGGAAACAAGGAGTTCTTTCTTAATTAAAATTTTGCATTAAATTCTAAAAAAAAACTGCTTTATACTGTCTACTGAAAAACCAGCATCACGTTCATAGCAGCGTTGTTAGGTTACAATTGATTCAGAGAAGCTTAAAAGACGGTGTTATTCTGTTATATTTTAACTTTGACTATATTTTTTATTGGAGCTTCGTTATATTTTTTATTGGAGTTGATTATATTTTTTATTTGATATATTTTTTATTAATCCTCTCCGGTAATTAACATTTGCAACTATTGTGAAGTGTATACATAAACCTTCCTAGGGGGTTATCTTTTGCCATCTTTACCAGCCATCTTCATGTTCTAGGTTTGACAGGATGGGGCAGAGATAAACCAAAGATACCGACAACGATGATGGGATCACAACAGTAAATTTCATTTTATAAGAAAATGTTTTATTTATCCCTACATGACATGACCAGTCCCAACTGCTAAAGTAAAGGGAAAATGTTGGAGGTGGTGATGACACTTGATGTATCTCAATACCAAAAATATCCTGAAGACATGCAGCAACTTGCATCACAAAAAATCACAAACGAAAATAATACACAGTTAAAATTGCAATTAGAAGACATGCTACAAAAGAAAAAACAACGAATCCGAAACCAAACAAACCAATAAACACGAATAAGTTTTTAGCTTTTGACGAGCTACTTTAAACTTGAAGAATTTTATCTATAAGGACATGGTTTCAGCGGCAGGTGCAACCAAGTAAAGAATGAGCTGGCGCTCAGAGTAATTTTCAGTCGGAAATTGCCGAAATAAAAACCAGTTGCTTTTATATGCAGAGTTAAAATTGCAATTAGAAGACATGCTACAAAAGAAACCGATCCAGATGACCGAAAAAATAGATGGGCGGATTACTTCGAAAACCTCCTCAATCGCCCGTCCCCTTCTGTTCCGCCAGATATTCCGGACAGCCCATTTTTGGATCTTCTCATTAATGAAAACGAGCCAACGGCGGACGAGATCCTTTCAGCCTCGAAAAAGCTGAAGAATGGAAAATCTCCGGGTAGTGACTGTATATCTGGAGAAATGGTCAAGTCATCGATCCGCAGGTCCCTTTCAGTGTGGCTAGTCTTCTTTTCCCTCCTCTGGCAAAAAGAAAAAGTCCCAAAGGACTGGAGAGCAGGAACCATTATTAAACTGTTCAAAAAAGGAGACGCGACAGTCTCTGGCAATTACAGAGGCATCAACCTCCTCTCGATACCCGGAAAACTCTTCTGCATAATCATCCTGACAAGACTTCAAGCTGCCTTAGACCCGCATTTACGCGAGGAGCAACATGGTTTCCGACTAAAAAGATCTTGCGCCGATCTGATATTCACACTGCGGACCATGCTTGAAGAATCAAATGAATGGAGACAACGTCTATATCTATAGTTCGTCGATTTTGAAAAAGCGTTCGACTCAATAGACCGCCCAATACTATGGAGGATCCTGATCTTCTACGGTATTCCTGAAAAGCTGGTTCGCCTTATCATAGCAATTTATGAAGACACGGAATGCCGCGTGAGAGCCTCCGAAGGAAGTACAAGATATTTCAAAGTGATGACAGGTGTCAAACAGGGATGCGTACTGTCTCCATTCCTCTTTATTCTCATAGTGGACTACATATTCAGGCAAATTGATGGATACGGGATCAAAATTGCAGGCAGACTAGTCAAAGATCTCGACTTTGCAGACGATGTTGGATTGATGGAGAAAGACAAAAACAAACTTCAAGACTTTTTATGCAAGTTAGCCGAAAGAGCGGAGCAGTTTGGGTTACATATCAACGCCCCAAAACGAAAGCGATGTCAACCACTAACTCACCGATGAATATCCAGCTAGGGACTGAAAGCATAGAGCAAGTCACTGACTTCCGATATCTTGGCAGCACCGTCTCGTCTAGTGGCGACTCCGAAAAAGAACTGTGAACACGAATAGTCCTGGCAAGCTTGGCATTTCAACGACTTCGACCAGTCTGGAGATCAGCGAAGTACTCACTTCAGCTAAAACTTCGCCTTTTCAGAAGCAACGTCCTTTCGATCTTGACAAACGCGATGGAATGTTTAAAACTCACAGCTGAGCAGGAAAAACGACTCACTGCATATGAAAACAACTGTCTTCGACATATCCTAAACATTAACTGGAAGTATAGGATAACAAACATGGAAATTCGCCACTACACAAACCAGCCTGATGTCGCTGATGTAGTCAGGCAACGAAGATGGCGCTATCTTGGCCATGTTATCCGTATGCCAAGATCGAGACTACCGAATAAGATCCTCCAGTGGCAACCAGACGGCACGCTTCAGCGAGGAAGGCCCAAAAACACGCTTCACAGGACATATGAGCGGGACAGGAGAGCCCTTCACGCACCCTTAATCCCAGAGTGGGAGGACATTTACGCCGCAACTCATTTGCGGGATGATTGGAGGCTGTTAACGGACGCCCTGTGTGCCTCTGGAGGTACAGGAGGAGCTAAGGTCTAAGGTACGGGCTTTTATATGAGAAGCTCTAAGCAAATGTATGGGAAAAATAATTGAAGATATTACCAAGAAGAAAAAAGGTAAAAAGACTACGATAATTCATTGCAAAACTAAATTTACGAACAGAACGGTGAGAGCTTAAGCAGTTAACAGAACGGACTAATTAATATAGGGGATAACCGAATCAACCTTTGACTTGACAGGTTTTATCGGATATTTCACTCTTCAATTTAATTAGTTTGCGTCTTTTCAAAGTCAGTAATTTGACATTATTTTGCCCTGCTTTTCCGTTTTCAGGAATAATTTCACTGATGGGTACCACCTGAAGTGCCAAAGGAAGGCCAATATTCAACTATTGTCAGAGAAGGTAAATATAATATGTATCTTTGTTTTCAAGGCGAATAGACACATTACTACCTTCATAATTTTTACGAGAGATGAAAAATCTTTTTTTAGGCTAAAAAAAAACTGCTGAAAATATAAAACAAAATCCTTAGTAGGGTGAGTGTCATAAAACATTTTATTTTTCATTAAAGACAATCATACCCTCATCATGTTTTGTTCTCCTTTTTCGTTTTTGTACAGGTATAACTATGGAATTATTGCTAGTCTAGCGTTAGCTTCCTCGCTCGTCAAATAGTTGATTAATTGTCTTATAATTAAACTTTGCTCAAAGCAAATCCTTAGACATTCTAGACAATGTGGATAACTTGAGACGATCATCTCAAATTTTCGATAACAAAATATTAGAAGTGGGCATAAATAAGATTCAAATATTGTCGAAAAACAATGTTAAGACCTTCAATCGCTTCAAGACTGTCAAGAATCTACTTTTGTAACCATGTTACATAGGCAATACTGGCTTCACATCCCGCACTTGCCCCTAAACATATGCAGTCAATTTGAAATGAACAGTTATTATAAATTTTTGCATAGTGATAACAGTGTTAGACTATTGCCTAGTTGTACGGTACAGGCTAGTATTTTGAGAAAGACAGTCAAGAGAATTAGCTGTCTTTGGCCTGTCATACTGCATGTTCTTTCAATAAGAAGAGTACACCATCTTAGTGTACTTCTAAATGTCATAGCTAAAAGCCATTATACCTTAATGGCAGTCTAAAGCAAAGAAGAAAAAAACAGTGGGAAACAAAAGATCACCAATAATCACAGAAATTTTCAAATATTGTTCTTCGAAGTCACAAGTCGTCTACCAGGACAGCTTGTGAAACTAAAAATAAAAAGAAACAACAAATGATATTATTTGACGAGCGTTTGACTTTCAAACCAGGTAACAAAATAATGTAGACTTTTAAAATTTCTGACTTTAGCAGAAAACTTAATTCAAGACAAACAATACAAAAACTTTCCTGTAGAGTATTTAATTACAAAGTGCCAGTTTGTATGAGAAGGCTAGTTAAAGATCAACGTATAGACCAAATGTACCAACATCACAACAGACAAATATTTTTTCCATGGTTTACTTACAGGGAGAAGTCAGAAACGAAGGAAACCACTAAGTCCTTATCATGGTTGCAACGGCAGCTGCAAACTAGTAAGAAGCGAACCTTGGCCCATATATACCGAAAATTAAAGAAATTTGTCTTTATAAAAAGTATTTAGATGATAAAATTCTTACTCGGTACCGACTTAGGAATGGAAACCTTTGTCTAGGTTAAACTTGAAAGTAAATTTGGAGTGCGGTTAAAATTTTGTACTATTCTCCAAAAAAACCTGAAATGCATAAGAATAGCATCAAATCGAAATTAAAAGTAAACCATTGATTTACCACTGTAGAAACTTTTTGATCGCGGGTTTACATTCCCCCATCTAAAAAACAAAGAAAATCGTAATTTACCATGGTTATAACTGACACGTCTATTTTTTTTGGCCCTAGCTGACTACTAGATAATTGTAGAGACATAGCCAATGCCTCAATTGAAATCTAATATTTACATCTGATGCCCATTGATAGATTGAGCCGCATAAAATTGCCATACGGCATCAACACAGCACGTTTTTGATAATATCTCTGGAATGGGTGGGGGTAAGAAGATGGTTAATCCCCCTTTAGAAAGGTATTTTCCACGGGACTCCATGGTATGAATATGAGCTCAATTTGCTACTTGGGAAAAGATCCAGTTACAAAACAACCACTTTGGACTGAACCTAAATACCTCATTATCAAATGAAGTTAGAAAGTAGGAAAAAAGCTCTTAATAGCTAATCAAAGTGAGATTGATAGCTATGAGATCCATTTTTTGTCCTTTTAATTACCTTTGAGCTAAATCGAGCACTTGTAATTTCTACTTTTCACTGCCATCTCTGGAATGGGTTGAGATAGGAGCCTAGTTATATTTTTCTGAAGAGGTCTTGCTAAGGGAACTTTACTACAGACAGATGCCTTCGCCAAAAATCTTATCGTATTTCTTAGCTCTTCCTAGCTAATTTCTGGGAAACACACGAGAAGTGAAGTTTTGTTAATGCTAATAAAATATAACAAAAAAGTATAAATATTGTATATAGTAGTATAGAAATAAATTTTGGCTATATATTTGCATATTAGGGGGGTGGGGGTAAAGCATAGCATATATTAAATACGTAATCCAACCTAACCTAGGCATATTTTTCCCCCTAAACACCAAAAAAACAAAGTTTAAATTTAGTTTCCGGAGGGAGAAACCCCTTGTCTATACAACGTCAGTAGGAATTTCCAGGTACTGCCTATTTAATCTTTGCTTTTCTCGAGTTGCTGTCTCACATGTTTCCCAGCTAATAGAACAGTACCTCCTATTTTGTTGTAAACCTTTACTATTAACATAACCCAAAATAATAGTCAATATTTTTACCACTCATCATTGTTACCTCAGTGGTGAGTCAGTAATCAGCTTGACATGCCATATTTTCCTAACCAGACAGTTTTTATCTAGATAATTCTTAAGATTTTTGTTACTATAGGCCGTTGGATCTTTACTAGGAAGCAGCTATTGGTTCAACTCTGATGAAGAATTTTTTGACAGATCCTATGATAACTGCCCATTATCCTCATAATTTAGTTTCTTTTCTAAATTTATTACTTTTCGTTTTTTCCATATGTTTACGAAGTGTCAAGATGCTGGGGGGGGGATCAATTTATCTTTGCTCGTTCAAGAATACCATATAAGACAGCATAAAAACTGTTTGGTATTTTAAATATTTCATAACTAACCACCTTGTTTTGTTGTGAACGTTTTTTATTTGATTTTTACTCTAATTTTGGTAGAACCGAAAGATATATCGTCAAATAATGCTAAGGATATATTTGGAAGCATAAATCCCATGCTATTAATGAAACAGGAAGTCAATATTGTTGTTATTTCTACTGGCATCTCTAAAGATTGTCATCATAACGCTGAATATGTTAAGCCGGAGTCAAACTTGGACGAGGAAGAAGGTAGGATTCAGATATCCCAATCTTCCGTATTTTTTGCGCGTTCAAAATGAGAAGGTGTATCTTAAACTTCTGTTGAAATTTTGGCGGGGCGGGAAAAATAGGTTTATATTGCATCTGAGTGGATTGGTTGCATTTGAAATATTAAATAATTATCCCAGATGGTTTTCATTATTAAGACATAAAATTTTTTATCCCAATTAAACCTCTGAAAAAAAAAACGACGAACCGAATTTTATTTGGTACTTTTTTCTCCCTTTTATGGCTCGTTAGAAGTCTTAAAATTTTAAATATATTAGTTTAGACATACGGAATAAAAATAATATGCTTTTTATGGCGCATATGGCTCAATAATATTTCAATGTATAACTCCGTAGTTTAATCATCAAACAGTTCGTGGTAACGAACTGTAAGTAAGGAGCGACCCGGCTCAATGGTAACCGAAACTCTAAAAAACAGGATTTTGATACCAATAGATACATCAAAAGAATCAGATTTTAATTCTGATTTCAAATATATAAGTTTCATTAAGTTTAATCTTACCCATCAAAAGTTACGTGCCTGAGAAAATTTGGCTGATTTTCGAAAAAAGGGG
>JAQQPU010018823.1:308-17111 GCA_029168905.1 Artemia sp. Kazakhstan ARC1039
TTTGAAGTGCCGAAAAAAGATCGTAAATACTTCTCCTTGACCCGAGGTACAAGAATTGTCTTGGGTGGGTAGGACGCAGAAAAGTATATTTCTTTTCTACATCCTAAGGCGTCTAGAAAATTCTCATAATGATCAAAATTATCTTATAGTTGCTGAAAAATTCTAAAGTGGGTTTTAGCCCAATTTGACATTTTTTGGGCCATTATCCGGAGAATTTGAAACACTGGCCCCAAAACCCATACTGAAACAAGCAATTGAAGGCTGCAAATCTAGGGACAGAATTGTGTAATATTCCGTAAATCCCTTCCTCTGCAAAAAGTTGAGAAATTAATAAAGCTTGCCAACAAAAGGGGAGAAATATCTTCTACATATTGTAGAAATAAGGTTCGGATGCATTCTTTAGGGTTTAAATAAAAAAAAAACTTTCCATAAAATAAGTTTTTCAAAAAAAGTAAAAAACAAACTCCATTAAACTAAAAATGAACAAAAATAGAATCAAATAATCTACCAAGCATACAACTACCACAAATCAGTATCAATAAATAAATGAAACTCAAAACAAACGGAAATTAAAAAAATAACAGTCAAACTCAAAACGAGCAGAAATTAATATGAGTAGGGTTCAAAACCCCTATGCTTTCAAAAACCAAGAATATAACTTTTACTGTACTGAAACAAAATTCAATTTAATGTGCACTGTCAGTTTAATATACATATGCTGATATTCATTCCTTAAAATCTTAATTAATTTTTGATTTCTTAAAGTTATAAAAATGAAAACATTTAAAAGAATTAAGAATCTAAACTTTCTATAAAACCTTATATGCCCCAAGGGCATAACCTAGCACCCTTGTCCTGAGGGCTATGGGGGGAGGGTTATCATCCTCAAAGACATAATTTCTAGACCTTTCAACTATGTTGGAAAAAAATAGCCATATCAAAATGTTGATCGGGAATGTTTAGGGAAATGATGGGCATGGGGCGGGGGTGATTCTCCCTCCGATTACTTTCGACTATTACAATAGCCCTCTCAATTTCAAATCCAATGACCCCTTTTTGAATTTTTTACGACAACGCTTTCTATAAAAGCATTATGTGCCCCCAGGGCATAACTTACAATCTTATCCCGGGGGGTTGTAGGGGGTTGTCATACTCAAAAACATAATTTCCGGACCCTTCAACTACATTCAGCAAAATGGCTATGTCAAAATGTTGAACGGAAGTGTTTGGGGAAATGATGGGCGTGTGGGGAAGCATTCGCCCTCCGATCGCTTTTGACTACTGATGGGTGCACTAGCCATCTCAATTCCCAATTGAATGAGCCCTTTTTGAAGTTTCTACGACAATGCTTTCTGTAAAAACCTTATATGCCCCCAGGGCATAACTTACAACCTTTGCCCTGGGGGCTGTGGGGGGTTTGTTATCCTCAAAAACAAGATTTCTGGACCTTTGAACTACGTTGAACAAAATGGATATCTCAAAATTTTGATTGAATGTGTTAGGGCAAATGGTGGGCGTGAGAGGGGGGTTTGTTGCCCTTCAATCACTTTCGACTATCAAAAAAAACCACTATCACTCTCAATTTCTAATCGAATGAGCCCTTTTTGGAGTTTCTACAACCCCACTTTCTGTAAAAAAAAAAAAAAACCTTATGTGCCTCCAGGGCATAATTTACAACCCTTACCCTGAAGGCTGTGGGGGGTTGTCATCCTTGAAGACCTAATTTATTTTAACTCTCAATTACGTTGAAAAAAAAATTACTTATCTGTTAGTTGCCCTCCAATCACTTTCGACTATTAAAAGGGGCACTAGCCCTTTGAATTTCCAATTTAATTAGCCCTTTTTTAAGTTTTTACGACAACGCTTTCTATAAAAAACCTTATATGCCCCCATGGCATAACTTACAAGCCTCATCCTAAGGGCTGTGGGGGGTTTGTCATCCTCAAAGACCTAATTTTCAGAGCTTTCAACTACGTTGAACCAAATGGCTATCTCAAAATTTTGGATTTCATTTATTTATTGATACTGATTCGTGGTAATCGTATGCTTGGTATATTATTTGATTCTATTTTTGTTCATTTTTGGTTTAGTGGAGTTTTTTTACTTTTTTGAAAAACTTATTTTGTGGAAAAAGTTGGTTTTTTTTAATTAATCCCGATATAAGTCAACGCTCGTATCACACAACCCCCATGTAATTCAACTCTTATTCAAGTCAACCTCCAAGCAAATAAGCCCCCGTTTAGCTCAACCCCTATTCAAACTTAATGTCAATTCAGTTCACCCCTGGAACAGGTTAGGTAGAATGGGGGTTGAGTTGAACGAAAGTTGAAATAAATGGGTTGAGTTGATAGAAGCCTGAGTTAAATGGCTCGAGTTAAAACGGGGTTGAGTTGCAAAGATATTCCTCCCTTTTATTGTCTTGAATAGTCGTTCAAGTTGAACTCATATGAGGCGTAATTTTGAGTTCGAGTGCCATCTCTCAGTCTTGTCTCTTCCCAGGAAAATTTATCTCTTGCCCCATATTCACGTTACACGGGAAGGGTGTCATAATATACTGTAGGATTGCCGACTAGAATCTTGGCTGTCCTCTGGTAAAACCTAGTATCTACGTAAAAATTTGACGATGGTTAAGGAAAAGAAAAGGATGGATCTCCTTGGTCTTAACACAGTGAGTCCAATGGCGCAGTCAGAATTTTTTGGTGTCATACTTTCTGAGATAAAACCTAGTATCGATAAGGGTAAAAACAGATTTCACGGGCTTTTCAGTCAAAATAGTTTCTATGTTGAGCCAAAAACGGAGTTGGTAGAGGTGAGAAGAGAGGGTACTTTTGGAAATCGGTTAACGAAATTCCGTGTCTTTGTTTATTTCTCCATATCCACAGGTGATGAGAAATCACTATACTGCTTCTTTTTTTCTAAAAAAAAAATTAGCTACTGTGCTTGGGAAGAGGACGCCCGCTGTCTTGTTCCGACTATTTTTTGTCTTGTTTTTCCGCAATCTGTGAGATATCCTATTCCAATTCCATATGATTGTTCGTTATGTGTATCATTTATAATTTTTATCATTTTATGAAATCAAATGTTATGTTTCTTATTACATTCATAGTTTGATCACCGCTTAGACGTTTTATATCCAACTATTCTACATGAAAAAACAAAATTTAAAAAAATCAGAAGCATAAATCTTACTTCCATGTAGAATTTTTACTGTAAAGTACCCAGAATGGTGTTATCCCAACACAAAGTCCAAATTGTGCCTTATTTAGGTGGCTCATTAGTGTAGAAGTTTGGCCGGCTCAAGAAGCCTGTACGGACCCGGTGGAGTGCCGTCCCTTGCACCATATAGACAAGCATGACCAAGGAGGTATCCGGCCCCACGAAATCTCATAATTTTACCACAGTTCAATATCGAACGTTAAGTTTACCTTCTGTTTTCCCAAATGCGATCAGTCGCCACGAAAAAGTGCCTGCATATTCGTCTCGTTTATATATATGTTACCGTGAATGTCGACATTCGCCGGTAAATGCCCGAAATACCCTTTTTTTCTCCTTGGATTTAGTCGGTGTTGCCAGTCAACTTTTTCCGTTTAATGCAAGGTTTGGTGGTGACAGGTTAGATTAGGCTGGGTTAGGCTAAGTTTTTAATACGTTTCTGAGATTTATAACCTAATTTGACCCAACCTAGCATAACTTCAACTTTTACCATCAAAGCTTGCATAAGACTGAAAAAAAATTATTCTCAAAACTATTTAAAAACTAATAGGTATGGCTTGCTCAGCAGTAGAGTACTCCCAATCTGGGTCATGGGCTGGAGCTCAGCTTTAGTTCGTTGGTTTAAGGTAAAATGTTCTTTTTTGAGTAAAAAATAGATTTTAGAAGTTAGACCCTTTTAAGCATGCTGATGGCTATAGAACTCGATTAAAAAGAGAGAGTCTTCGTATTTTATTATTTCCCAAGTTACACTTCCTATTTGTCTCGCGACTGGGGGTTCGACCTGACACTTTCAGGTACAGTTTCATTGGAATGGGAGGGGGCAAATTCAAGTTTCTTGTTGGGGGGAGTATTTGATCCTTACAATAGAGTGTACGCTGTTTTTTTTTTTTTTTTGTTTTTTTTTTTATACCTGATGTGTAACAAGAATAAAAAAATGCAATTTTATTGAATAAGCTGGGAGGGTTTACGATTTCTGGAGGGAGCCTAACCCCCTCCCTATTTATCTCCCTGGAAGAGGCTGTTTAGGGGGGGGGCAGAGGGGGCACTTGCTCGGGTGCAGACATTTTAGGGGCGCAAAATTTCAAATAAAAATCTAACAGTCTAATCATTTTGTAAGATTTGAAATTTTGTTTTCATTTAGAGTAAAGTAGAAGGTACAGTTGGAAGCAAGTTAAATCTGAATTCCGAATAAGCAAATTGAATCCGAAATTTTCATTTTTCCTATATCTTCATCACCATTCCCATAAATAAAAGTAAGTAGACCGAATTTAATTAATTTTAATGGTTTTTGTTATATTTTGTATTAAAATGTTGTCAATAAATGAAAATCTTGTTAATAAATTCAATTTTATATAAATTTGGCCAGAAAATTTTTGGGAGCCTGGGGGGAGGGAGACTAATCAAGGTTTTGTCCTGGGTGCAAGAGAGGCCAAAACCGCGACTGTTCGCTGGGCTTCTCTGCTAGTTATTTTACATTAGTACATTAATTGAATAGATTGAAAAATGGGACGCATCATCAGTTTTGTAGTAGCTTGTATTAGTGAAAAAAGAAAGGTTTTCTGAAGGAACGAATATGCCCCCCCCCCCTTCCCTTCTCTCCGAAAGTCATTGCACGCATCCCTGGTTTTGATACCTGTTTTGTTAAATGATAATTGAGAATATGAAACTCATTGACTACCTATTTGATAAAAACTTACGAAAATGAATTTTTCTAGTTTATCTTATACAGGGTGGAAACACCGGTATTTTGCTATTCTTGGCGATGACGTTTTACCTGTATTAGATTTGTTTGAAAGAGAGCTAAGCTTATGATTCAGCTTTTGTCGCCTCTGTTGCAAAACGAAAAGAAAGAAATTCTCCCCTCCTTTCTTTTTCAATTAGCATGCGCAATGCGTTCACGCTAGCGCTGCAACGAACAGGAGAACGCTAACAGGAGAACTTAACAAATCTTAAAATCACAATATTTTGTGGAGGGTGGGGACATAACACTTGTCCCGTTGAAAGCGTGCTTAACGTAATCAACAGCTTAAAATCGTTCCATAGACGATAACTCTTTTTGTGGCATTTTCGTGAAGTATTCCCTATTTTAACATATATGTAAAGACTTTTCGTACCTTAGCCCTCTTTACCTAACTCTCACTGCCCATCTTTTCATGCAAGACGCTCCTGCAATGATTACAGCGTTAAAATTCAGAAGCATACCCATAGATTTAATGGTTCCTCAAAAACAAACGTTTTTGCGAAAAACACGTTGGTGAAAATCGAAGGTACTTGGGCATTATATGGGTCTTTTTAAAAAGTCAAGTTTGGTTAATGCTGATGAAATAAAATAAGGATGAATATATATTAGTTTATAAACAAATTTGGGCTATATATTTGCACATTAGCAGGGAGGGGGGGGGTAAAGCATAGCATATATTAAATACGTAGCCTAGCCTAACCTAGGTACCTTTTCCCCCCTCTAAACCCCAAAAAACAACAGTTTAAATATCGCATACGCAATGAAAATCACGCTATCATTTATTACTCTATATCGGTTAACCCGTCAAACGGGTTTTTCGTGATTGCTTTCTTTGTAAAGGCCCATACAGTGCCCAAGTACCAAATTGAAAAACGATAAGAGAAAATCCGCTTTTGTATGAATCAAGAGATTCACATTTCATATATCGTCTTTCTAAATCGGGAGGGCATTTGTCATGTTTTTTTTTGTCGTTTTTAAGTTTTATGTTACCCATGAAAGTTTTGGTGTGCTATGTTTCTGTACAACACACCAATGCTTCTATGGTTTTAATATATAAACGAAAGACATAAATGTTGCTCTTAGTCCATAGCTGATATTTAGTCCTTAGTCCGTCTGCCGAATTAAATATTTGAAATTCGGCGTGCAGCTTTTTTTGTTTGTTTTTTTTTTCCTAAAAATACGTTGAAAATTGTTGAAAAAAGGACAGTTTTCCTATTTTGTAGGCAAATTTAAATCATTCTCTCAGAAAAAGTCTAATTAATATAGTAATTCTGAGTCTGTGAATTGATAAATCTAAGAAGTGGTATTAGAACCATATTGAAGGCAATGCTATAAAGCTAAAGAGTAATTTTAAAAGATTCCTTTACCTAAATCCTTAAAAAAATATTACAAAAAAACTGTATTTTTGCTCTCTTCTAATAACATGGGCTACGCCCTTTTATTCTGCCCACGCCGATATGTCTTATTTGGTTATTAAGTTTGAACTGTTTCTTAATAAGGTATGGTTTTTCTATTTATTACTAAGGTAAATAGACTCCTTGACAATCATAATATGTACAAAAAAGGGGAAAATACCAATAATTGACGTTCGTCGTCTACATTAGTCAAGAGTGAGCGGCTTCCTTGGAGCATTGACAATATAATTTTTGGTTAGACGCCATTTCAGACTACCTATTTAGAAGCCAATTGGTTTTTAGTCAATTGAAATTCGATCCGAAGAAATCAATATTTCTAACGAGAAATTCACGCTATTAGATGTTTCTGGAAAGATATTGTTCTTAGGGTAGGCTAAAAATTGTACACAATATGTCATTGCGATAATCTTTTATTGATGGTTATTTCACAGAAAAGGGGGGGGGGTAACTGCTAATCAGGGCTTCTTACAAAAATTTTGCTAATCCCCCTCTAGATTTTTTTTTTTTTAATACGGATATATTTACGTGAGCTTTCGAATTGGAAGTTCTTCGTTGACTGATGCTCAATCTGAGTGTTTTGGACTCAAACGTTATATATGTTTCAGAGTTTTACTCGGAAAATTTAAATATTTGCAAAGCTCTTTTTGTGAAATACCTACTATAGAGTTATGTCCATTTTTTACAAGTTTAATATGTTTACCAAGATAACGCTTCTTTGTCAGCCTTTCATTTGCACGTGTACGCTCCCAAAATGCCGGAAGCCCGCTGCAACTACCCAGCACTCAATATTCGAATTCTGTGTGCCTTATTGTTCAGAATCTTCGAACAGATCGGATGTCAAGTGTCCAAACGCACTTTGTTGAATGAACGATTTTGTAGGAAATGTAGTCCCAAGTTACGGAACTGCATGGAAAACACGCATGTAGACAGGATTTTTTTTGGGGGGGGTGTCCCTTAATCCTAAAAAAAAACATTGTGTTTAATAACTTTAATAAGAAACGCCAGAAATTCAGGAAATTTTAGGATTTGGGGGGGGGGCTATGCCACCCTGGGACCCGTCCCTGATGGAAGAGGATAGCACATGGTGTGTATTGAATAAGGATGTATCATGAAGGAGACATTTAGTAACTTCCCGAGTTTTATCAATCGATGGACAATGTACGGTGGATTTAACTCAGGCTTGTTTTATGCAGTGAATGATTTGATTTGACTTTCGGTGGCCGAGGCAACAAAAAAAGGTAGTATGAGAAAATTCAGCGGTCGTGATGACCGCTCTACATCTGTAGGCACTTTCTCCCCTCATTTGTCTTTGTGGCTACGAAACCGGTTTTCTTACATCTTACATTCAGCCCATTTCTCAAATATGTACTGGCTAATACGGAAGTACCAACGGTTAAACTGGAGGGGGTTCAGAATCCGTTAAATGATCTCATTGCCTATCTTGTAATGCCCATTTAAAAACAACTTCTTATACTGTTCACCCATATTTTTTATAGTAATACGTAACATTTTTTATATATCTATATAATTATATTGCTTCCTGGTCCTGACTTCGCTTCTTTCTTTGTCTTTATTAATGTATGATTCATGGGCGTAGGCAGCATATTGTCTAGGGGGGGGGCAGTCAACGGTGTGATGGAGGGCCTTTTATCAACTGCTTTTCCAACCATCTGCTTTTTCAGCCATATCTAATGTAAATTTGAAGGTCTAGGGGGGGGCAGCTGCACCCCTGCCCCCTCCCTACGCCCATGGTGTGATTGAACAAAAATCACAATGCTGCAAGATCTGTTTGCTTTCCCTGCATTGCAAGTGAGGATTTGACGAATGAAAATATTAGTGTGTTACCCTTATCTGAAGAAAATGATACAAAACGTGTTGCCTGAAATTCCTGAATATCTTTTATCACCAAAAAAGAAAAAAATACAAGAACACAGGAAAAACAGGTAGAAAAAAAACAGGGCAAAATACCTATTATAAAACATAAACAGAACAGAACAGAAAATAAGAAACAATGCCGAACCTAAGCGGCTAAAGGTCCAAACTTAGGGTGCGAAGGTCCGCCGAACCTAAAGGTCCAAATCGGCTAGAGAGGCAAACTCGATTTTTCCCTGGGCATGGGAATCGTGAAACGGGGCAATAAGGTTCCAATGATGTTTCTAAATTCTGAGTAGCTTTTCAGAAAAAGAAAATATAAACTGGTAAATAAAAAACAGTTAATCTGTTTCTTTTTCTTTTCGAACAGAAACAGAAAAAAGAAACAGTGCCGATGCTTAGGTCTGAAGTAGAGGCGAACTCGAATTTTTCGTGGGTAAAATTCCTAGTAGTTTAAAAAAAAACTTTTTTTCCTCATGTCCTGCATAGTGTTAAAACAAAACTATTCTATCTGGGAAAGTAAACTTGGTACTCCTGTACTAAACGGATTCTTTTATATACTGCAATGGAAACCAGTCGCGAAAAACCTGTTTTTGACGGGTTAATTCAAGACACCGCTATAGGGTAATGCAATGTATAGCGTGGTTTTCATTGCGTATACGATATTTAAACTGTTGTTTTAGGGTGTTTAGGGGGGAGGTACCCAGGTTAGGTTAGATTACGTAATACTATATGCTATGCTTTACCCCAACCCCCTACCCCACCCCCTAATGTGCAAATATATAGCCCAAATTTGTTTCTAAACTATTATATATTCATCTTATTTTATTTTATTTCGTTAGCATTAACCAAACTAGCACTATATAAAAGAGTCCGTTTAGTACAGAAGTACCGTAAACTTTTTCAGAGCAATTTTATATTATAATCTTATAAAACGTTAAATTATTCTCACTGAGAACGGGAGAACAAGTCGATCTCGAATATCAAGT
The DNA here is from genome assembly GCA_029168905.1 of Artemia sp. Kazakhstan ARC1039. Taxonomy (NCBI): domain Eukaryota; kingdom Metazoa; phylum Arthropoda; class Branchiopoda; order Anostraca; family Artemiidae; genus Artemia; species Artemia sp. Kazakhstan ARC1039. Next base: position 9,539 of record JAQQPU010018823.1, read on the forward strand.
TCTGATTTTTGGGTTATTTGGTGAAATTTATATTTGATGCCTCTTGTATTTGAATCAAGTTATAACATGAAAAATACGCAAGATAACATGAACTTCCTTTATACGAAAGTGCTTCGTTCACTTAGAAATAATTTACAGAGTGACGCGTAAATTGTATTTGGTATCCTAGATGTGGCTCTTTGTAGAGAAGGGGGATATTTTATTCTCAACGGATAGACAAATCTTAGTCTTCTAAGAACTTAGCTGACATTGGCATTCTAAAAATAAAATTTCTTCTTTGACTCTTTATTTTGAAGTTTTGATTTTGCGTATTATGTACATTTTGTTTTTGTAAAACGTCCTGGCTTCATGTTTATTATAAAATAGACAAATATTCCATAAAAAGTAAGCAAGAAGACTCCTTTATATCCTAAAACGGTATGTACATTAAGAAATCATTTTTAAAGTTGTCATCCCGCATCGATTTTCCTGACATCCGAGAGGGAACTTCTTTTTTATACAAGGTAGAATGTTTTACAACGCGTTCGTCTAAGAACTGCAGTTTACATTGGTTTTTCAGAAATTAGAATTCTTCCGTGACTTTTTCTATTCTGAAGTCTTCACCCTGCGAATTCCCTACATTTTGCATAAGTTGCCCTAGCTTCTAAGCTTAACTTTTTAGAAATCAAATAATTTTGAGGGTACCTCCGTATTATATGGTACACAATTGAGAATAGAAGTTTGGTTAATCGTAATCAAATATACCGAAATATGATGGAAATACAATACTTTAGTAACAAAATTACGAAAACAGCAGCAAAGAATTATGGTGGGAGCGCACAGAACGCATTATATTAAATACCTAGCCTAACGCGATCAAAATACCATCTCTACATATTAAATATTTAATAAAAAAAAAACACAAAGTAGATTTCAACTGCGCCTAAAAGCCAGTCTCCATTTGGCAGATTCTGCCATTCTGCCATCTTGCAGAAAAAGCAACCTCGAAGGTTGCAGTATCTGAAAACTGCCAATGCAGAGCCGTAAAAGAAGTCTCCATTGAAATAAAATTTGCATGATTGGTGGTGCAGATTTGCAGAATCTACGAAATAGAGACTGTTTTCTTTGGATTACTGCCTCTTTCCATTGACCGCTCCATAGGATGTACACCCTGTGCTGAAATACACCCTGCAAAGTAGTGCTGAAATACTACTTACTTTATTTTTTTATCTTATAGTTACTGAAGTACAGCCTAAGTAAGACGAGGTGGGCACAATGTGTTTTTTTTTTTCTCCATACCCGGGCACTTCGTATTGAAGGAGTTGTCGTAGAAACTTCGAAAAGGGCTCATTCGGATGGAAATTGGAGTGGATAGTGCCATTTTTAATAGTCGAAAGTGAATGGAATTATGGTGGGGGAGGGGGCACCCAGAACGCTAATTTTCTTTGGATACTGTCGGACAAAAACCGGTTATTGTCGTATCTGTAGATCCACATTGTCGAGTGTGATAGGAAGTGCCATTTTGAGTACTGATAGAACTAAATATTACTTAATAAAAAAATCCCAGGAACAAAGACATTTATAAACCATCATATATAGTTGCATGTGTTGCTCCCCAATTGTGACCCATGAATCACAGTTGCTGTAACATTCCACGGGGCCTTGGCAATGGACTTTTAGTTCTCTTACTCGTTTTATTCTTCCCTAAAATGATGGTTGGCAGTTGAAAAGATGTCGAGATCTTTGCTGAAAATCTACACTATCCCTGTTTCTCTCTTGGGGTGAAATTTATACCTGAAGATTTATTCACTGTCAGACTGTTTAGAGTATGGGGGGGGGGGGAGCTTATAGCCCAGACTCTCACAATCGCAAATGAAACTCCAAAATAATAGTTTGGAACCGATAATGAATCAAAATCATATACTTTTATGTTGACCCAAAATAATTAAACATTGCTAAGATTAATAAATTACCAAAGATACTTTACTATTACTTTACTTTTGGTGGAAACCAGACGATGAACTGTCCTGCCCGGCACCAAAGGATCTTGGAATGACTTCCGACGACCCCTTGGACCTGTCGGCTGCAGCTTCTCCGGCGATCTTCAGCCAGTCTTTGTCCCATCTCCGACCGTGTCTCCTGAATCCTCCCCACGGTTCCAGGTCCTCCTTGTATTTTTGCCACATGTTCTTCTTTTGTCCTCCTGGCTTAAGTTCCCAGGAGGGGACTGGTTCGCAGACAAGGACGTCTCGACATATCGATAATAACATGAGAACTTCTATATAATTCCAGAAAAGGGGAGAAAATCCCTAAATAGGTGTATGACGCCGGTTCAAATTTATCAAATGTAGTATATTGGAGAACCCTAGAATGGAGGTTTTACCCAAATAGATGTTAAGCGTGAAAGGAAAATTTTATTGGATTAAATAATAAAAAAAATTGTCTGTGGACGAACAGCGCCCGTAGCGCATGGTTCAATCTAAAGAAAATTAAATCAGGAACGGTTATCAGTCGTAAAAAAAAATTGTGTTTTCATCCTCTGTGTTTTAAGTAGATAAATGTTATCTTAGTACAATGGGCATTCCTTTAAGCGTATCTCCGACTGATCCTTTAGGGTTATGGGCATGTGACAACCCCTCCCACTCCTGATTTATGGTGATATGTAAGTATTTCTATTTTGGTCCTTCATAAAAAGAAACTTCTGGTTTTGATGTTCTACTACTACTACTCTAAGGCTAAAAACTCACTGCGGTACTAAGCCACCAGAGGTCAACAGATATGCTCTTGCTCCTCCCTCCAACTATATGTTCAACACCTATTAATATGTAATTGGCTTGCATAGAAGAGGTTGCTATGGACTTTTCTATGTTCGGTCAGTTGGTTTGTTAAAGTTGAAAAAAAAACTGAAGTTTTTTTTAACTGAAAGTAAGGAGCAACATAAAAACTTAAAACGAACAGAAATTATTACGTATTTGAAGGGGTTCGCCCCTTCTTTCAATAACTCGCTCTTTACGCTAAAGTTCAATTTTTTTCCAATTCTTTAAGAATGACCCCTGAATCACAAAGACCGTTTAATTAGAAAGAATAGCTGTTTTGAAAGTACTAAAAACACTTTAGCGTAAAGAGCGAGGTATTGACGAGAAGGCGGACCCCCTCATATACGTATTAATTTCTGTTCATTTTAAGCTTTAATGTTGCTCCTTACTTTCAGTTGAAAAAAACTTGTTTTTTTTCTTATTTAATTTCTGATCGTCTTTTAAATAATGCTCGGAAAACCGGCGCTCCCTTCATGGAAAATCCTCTTCCCCCATTGAAAATCCCTCCATGAAAAGATCCTCTTATTTAACCACCTTCCTCCGAGCCCCCAACCTCCACCAGAAAAATTTCCCCTAAAAACATTTGTAAACGTCCTAATAACCAATACTATGTGTAAAAAATGGGCAAAGTTCATAACTTGCAGCTCTTCCCCCGGAGACTGTGGTGGATTAAGCCGTCCTCAGAGACATAGTTATTTGATTTTTCGACTATGCTGAACAAAATGGCTATCTCAATGGCAATTTTGATCCGGTGACTTTGGGAAAAAATGAGCGTGGGAGGGGGCTTAATTACCCTCCAATTTTTTTGGTCACTTAAAAAGGACACTAGAACTTATAATTTCCGTTCGAATGAGACCTCTCGCGACATTCTAGGACCGCTAGTTTGATACGATCGCTCCTGAAAAAAAAATAATTAACACGCATACGTGATCTTTTTTCTGGCAAAAAAAAAATACAAAATTCCACATTTTATCAGATAGGAGCTTGAAACCTCTACATTAGGGTTCTCTAATATGCTGAATCTGATGGTGTAATTTCCATTAAGATTCTATGACTTTTAGGGGGTATTTCCCCCTTTTTTTTAAATAAGCAAATTTTCTCAGGCTCGTAACTTTTGATGGGTATAACTAAACTTGATGAAACTTATATATTTAAAATCAGCCTAAAAATCCAATTCCGATGTTATCCATTGTTGTCAAAATTCTTTTTTTTAGAGTTTCGGTTACTATTGAGCCGGGTTGCTCCTTACATATGTTTCGTTACCACAAACTGTTTGAAAACTAACTCGTAGATTTATTTGTTTTTTTACAATTTTTTTTGTTTCATATAAAACTGAAGCAAAATAACAGTTTTTCCTGTATAACATCGCCAAAAGAAAGGCTAAAGAATACAGAGGAGAAAACGTCTCAAAAATATAGATTTTTATATTTCGAACGTTGAACGTCAAGTATTGATATATTGAAAATTCTGATATCGCTAAGATTATTCTGCATTGTTTCGCCATGTGTTTGCAAGTCTTTGTGCCTCCAATCTTATCTCCAGTGTACTTGAAGTAACCTGATTAGTATTCCCCTGCCATGGGTAGGAACTTATGTAGGGGGACTTCGGACTCACGCTTCCTATAAAGTTGTTTTGCCCTTTGATTCCTTGCATTTGGTTCTTTTATGTTAAACGCACTCTGTTATATAGTGCTAGTTTGGTTAATGCTAATGAAATAAAATAAAATGAATATAGAATAGTTTAGAAACAAATTTGGGCTATATATTTGCACATTAGGGGGGTGGGGAGTAAAGCATAGCATATATGATTACGTAACCTAACCTAGGTACCTTTTTCTCCCCCTAAACCCCAAAAAACAGCAGTTTAAATATGGTCAACGCATTGAAAACCACACTAAGCTTTCATTACTGTATAGCAGTTTCTTGAATTAACACATACGAAACTGGTTTTCTGTCGCGTCTCCAGTTTGACATATATAAAAGAGTGCGTTTAAAATAAAAGTACCTTGCATTTTTAATACAACCCACTTGTTACCTTTATACCCAGAAATCCAGATACAATTAGGATTTTTTTTTGGGGGGGGGGGGGGCCCCCCCCCAATCCCCCCCCCCCCCCCCCCATGTGTGTACACGTCTTCTGTATTCCTGTACTGGCATGTTCTAGATTTTGGAGGGGTCAAGCTAGAGAATCCGTGTTTCTTATTAAATTAAAATTATTTATTAACCTGAAGAATGTCCATTAAGCTCCCAAATTTTGGCGCCTTTATTTTACCGCTCTTGAGAAAGCAGGTTCTATTATTTCCTTTGAGGGAAAAGATTACAAACCGGTTTTGTTACGTTCTAAAACGATCCAATTCTAATCTTCGAACAATTTATTAGATTTACACAGTTAGAGCCACATTAAGTAGGCTATGGATTTACTGTCCCTGCTCATTTATGGGTGACTAGCAACACGTAGGCTATTTGTAAGTTCAATGACTCAAGGACGAATTCCATTCAAAAAACAATGAAAGGGTACTTGATTTTGTGACAGTGATAGATATGGGGATAGGCTAATAAAGTGAATAATTTGACAAAAGTAAATGCTGATGTTTGCGATTAAATGTCTATTATACGGTATACTGGTGGGAATAGTATCAGGATTTTTCTTGACAAAATTAATATAATATATATTTTCTATGAAAGGTATAGACGGGTTTTACAACTTCAAACGAGCATAAATTAGCTTATTAGAAAGCTATTGCCAGTATTCAGAAGAAAATATAATTGTAAAAGTGGGGAAAAGAGAAAGGGAAAACCTAATAATAATAAATTTATTTATAACCGACTATGTAAACAGGAGAGGGGGAGTAACACAAAGAAAAGAAAAATGTAGAAAGCAAAACTAAAAAAACTGACAAAAGTGCAAAAGTAAATGCAGATATACGCCGAAAATTGGGGATGTTGAGAAGGAAACATGTTAAGAAAACAACTCTTAATTCATAACATGCAGAATAATTGTAGTTAATACATTTTGTCTGGGATTCCACTATATTTTACCTTCAAACCCCCCTAGTGTGCAAATATATAGCCCAAATTATATATTTCCCAAGCATTTTGCTATGTGTCACTTGTTTCAACCCGCGTAGATTGAATCAACACTGACGAAATCAAAAAGCAGAAACACACAGGACTAATTTGGGCTATATCAAACTGAGAAATACTATATTTGATCTATATCAAACTATTTTTAGCGTCTTTGTTTGTGGCCTTAGGCCAAAATTTTGAGACTTGAGAACCTCCAAATACTGATACACTTTAGCATTCAATTAATAAAATTGATTGAAAATACTGTATACAATATTTCCTCCAATTTGAGAAGATTTTAAATAAAATATGATTTTATTTTTTTTTTTTATAATTTCTCAAAACTTAAAAGCAGAGAAGAAGCACCTTCCCGAGCTTAATATTGGCAATGGGTCTATTCCTGGAAGCATCTGTTCTGCTAGTGCGAAAATACACCAAGTTTTGGGAGATCAGGGTTCTGAAGAGGTAGACGTAATAACTTGAAAGATGTTGAATTTTAACTGTAGTTCCATTCTCTAATCGCTATGAATTTCAAAGTTGTTTGAGAGTTGATGTCTATCAGTTTTGTTGCTACTGCTTCCAGACTATGGCTCCTGTAAAGGAGTCTTGTTGCCTCCAATCAATCATATTTTTGTTTTTAAATACTAGTGGTCGAAGCAAAATCAATACCTTGAACTCTCCTTTTTAATGTCTTTTTTTTTATCTCATCCAGGGTTACCACCACGGTCAGTTCCTAAAGTGCTACAATTTCCTAAATTTGCGTGCTACACATCGATTTTCGATGCTAAGTTGACAAATTTTTAAAGCGTGTTACGACGCATGATCCGTTTAAGTGTACTTAGATTAGTTTTTAGGTAAATTTTTGTATCTCTTGTAGAGAAATGTAAAGAAATAAAAATGTATTCTGAGCTGATCAGAGCGCTGAATGGGAAAATGTGCGCGCACACGCATGTCCCGTATTTAAATTTATTTAGATTATTGTCATACATTAAAAATGTTCAGGCAAATATTTTGATGTGAGACACATCATTTAATTGCATTTTGATGTCTATATTTTCAATTTGGTCATATAAAGAGAAAAACGTACTACAGTATATAAGAGAAAGACGTGCTACTGTAGCACGTGCTACAGTACTACATATGATGAAATAGTGCTAAAATAACACTTTAGTGCTAGAGGTGGCAACCTTGATCTCATCGCCAAGGTCTCCACTGCCATCCTCTTAACGATTCAATATTTTGATCAGGGAGAGGGACTAGTTATGATTTGCTTAAATAAATTGGATTTGAATGAATTGATTGGTTCAACGTGCTGGAATTTAATTTTGGACAAAGGGCGAAAGCTGGCCAATCCCATCCCCCAATGTTAATTGTTTTTATGTAAACTTTTTGTACTTCTTTCGACCGACAAAAAAGTGTTAATTGCGATATAATTGAAAGTGTTCATTAATTTTCCTTTTTTTAAAATACCACATGTGTCTGCAGGGCCGAATAAAAGGCAATTGGGCCCTATCAGGCCCCATATTTGAAAGGGTCTCGCGTCACCATCAAAATGAACAAAGACATTTTAAATTTTAAGCAAATTGCTTTTGACGACAATGGAAAAATTATAGACAAATAATTATAAATATATTTATTTTAAGTCTGCATTGCTGGATGAGATTTATTAATGTGTTTGTTATTTGACGTTTGATTAACCTGGCATTTGATATA
>JAQQPU010018824.1:0-17104 GCA_029168905.1 Artemia sp. Kazakhstan ARC1039
GCTAATGAATGTTACAAACAATATTTTGCTAAATTTCCAAAAAAAAAAGGTTAGGTCCAACACCCTTTTGTAATCGTAACATCTACATGAACAGGCTGTCAGATTTCAAAAAAGCTGACGAAAGGTGAGAACTAATTTCTAAGTTGTGCTTTTTAGCATCCTAACACTCTTTGACTTTAGGGGGGAAGAGTCCTGAATTATTTTCATTATTACATTTAAAATCTACCAAATGGGGCTGCCAGATCTCAATATCACTGTTTGGGAAGCAACGATAAGTGTCCTAGCCATGCCTTTGGGGGGTTCAGTGCCCGATCCAACCTCTATCGTGGTTAAAGATCCTTGTCACCACGTCTACAAGAGCAGGTCCGCGGGTCTCAATCAAACTTGGCTGGAGGTAAGAGCTAGCGTCCTTTAAGGCAACCACTCTATGTCTTTGGGGAATAGGGGAAGGAGGCCAGATTCCCGTAGTCAGGATATCTACTAAAACGGATTTTCGGATTTTACATAAGTTTGATGAACGTAAAAGCTAATTCCCACATTGTGCATATTTGAGTCCAAACCCAATCCAACATCAACAGGAAGAGGGAGAAGATACTCCCTAAAATTTTATCCTCAGCTCCTCTATTAGAAAAAATTGTTAGGTCTCAACCAAACTTGACGCAAAGTAGGAGTATGAGCCTAACTGTTCCTTTGGGAGTAAGACCCCGATCAAGCTTCTATAGGGGAAGGAGTCTCTAAGTTCTTGCTATCAGAATACGTATCAGCAACAGCTTATCGGATCTCAATAAAACTTGTAAAAACTAAGAACTGGTGACCTTGACAGCATAACTTGTGAAAAATCACTGTCCAGACCTAACCCCAACCCTGCGGAGAATAGGAAAAGGACGATGTAAATATCATGAAATCAGCATATCAACAGATTGTAGTACGTATAATACAACAGGTTTCTGGATCTCAACAAACCAAGATGAAGAATATATACATATATATATATGGGAGGGGAATGGTAAGCAGAGGGGGTCTGAATTCTTGTCATCAGGACATCTACCAGAACAGTCTTAGGACTTCAAGAAAAGCTGATGGAGGGTCAGACATAATTTCCACGGTGCCTATTCTCGGTTCAAACCTGATCTGACCTCGATAGGAGAAGGAAGGTCCCTGAATTCTTTTCTTCCTTCTATCTTCCAAAAATGTTGGCCAAATTTCAAACAAGACTTGGCGGTAATTAAAGGTAGATGTCCTATCTGTTCCATTTGGAAGTAAGTGCCCAGTCAAGGCTTCATAGGGAAGAGAGTCCCCAAAGTCTTGCCACCACAATATTTACCAGAGCAGACAGTTCTTTTATAGTTCTTTTTGTAGCATTTCAGTGTTCAGCTCAAATCCCATTTTTTGGGGACAGGAGTTTGGCACAATCAGGATTTCTGCTACGGCTGTCAGGTTTCATAAAACTTGAACAAAGGTTAGAATTTTGGCTATTCGGGGTCTAGACTCACTCCGACCTCCACATAGGAGGGCCCAGGCCTTAGGTAGGATCCAGGACATCTACAGAGGTTGCAGGTTGTTGGATCTCAACATAATTCGGTGAAATGCAAACCGTTAGTGTCCATCTTCTGGTCTTTCGGTTGCACGGCCAATCCAGCCTCTAAAAGGGAGTGGGTCCCTGAATTCCGGCTATCGGGATGTCTACCAAAAGAAGTTGTCGAATCAAACATGACGAAAAGTAAGAGCTGACCTCAGTGTCGAAACTTTTTTGGGACTGTACCTAAACCGACTTCTGTTGTGAGGGAAATAATTTTGTAAATATTGAGTGTTCAGTCTAATTACTATGTGGGCTGGAAGAGTTCAGCCAATACTTGTCGATTGCTACAGTTATGGCTCTTAGCGTCCGAGTTTGGTTCGATTACTATGAGGGAAGATCTAAATTGTTGGCATCCCAACCCCATCAGATCTCAGCTGAATATGGTAGGGATTAGTGACGCTGTCTTAGTTGCGACTTAATGAGATTCCAGTCTTATAAGAGACCTTACAGAGCATTTAGTTTTAGAACCAAATTCTGCATAAGCTTTTTGGTTTTGTTTAATCTTTGGGTAAGATGTTTTTTACGGCAGTAAAAGGACGATCTTATGGACGGTTTTTGGCAGCAGGAAATCATTCAGGGTCATCAGATAGGTAATCAAAGCAGAAACTATGTGGCCTTAGTAATCCGGGTAAAAGCAACCTTCAGTTGTTTGTTCAGACTGTTGCATCGTACACATAAAACTTATTTATGTAGTTTTCAAATTCCAAGACAAACGATAAACATGAAATGGAACCTAAAAGAGTTTACACTGGTGACACAGTAGTAAGTTTTGCTTTGCGAATGTGCCTTTACAGGGTGAGAAAGTTCGCTTTGCAAAAGTGATGCATGGTCCAATATTGCAGCGGTAGCTACAACCTTGTAAAGAACCCGTAAAAAAATTTCACTTCCTTGTAAAGAGCCTGCAGGAAGTGAAATTTAAAGGAATTGTTACAAATTTGGTCGTGTCTAGGCAATGTCTGGCTTTCGTGGCTGCAATGGTAGCTGCAACTTAGTAGATGGCCCATGCAAAGTTAGATTTTAAAAAAATCAGATTTGCGGATAAAGTGTAGTGAGAAGCATTAATAAACTGATTGAGAACAACTGCTGATTATTACCTTAAGCTGCATGCTTAAATTTTTAAAGCATTTATATCTCAAGTTTTGTTGATAACGGATATTAAATAATATATTAAATAGTATCATTAAATATTAAATAATAAATAGAATATCAGGGTTGAAAAAACTCGATTTTTTAGCTCTTTGGCCTCTTGATTTAGAAATAATGGGCAACTTCTTCTTAAAAAACTAGTCTTGGCCCAAAGAATAAATTATATAGCCCTATTATCTAATATCGTGTTTTTCTTTTGCTTTCGTCTTGTTTCGGCCACGCGCCAGAATTTTGTATCATTAAGGGACATAGTTTTAAACATTTTATCTTTAATCCCTTTTTCAGCTTTTTTCCCCAACGGTGCTGGGTGTGAACAAATTATTTTGCATTAGCAATGTTTTTGTACATTAAAATAGCTATTAAATTTAATTAATGTTTTTTCTACTTTAAACAAAAGTCTAAATAGCATTTTTAAGAAACCTCATAGCTCTTATCCTGCGATTTCAACATTATTCTAATAGCCTTGCGTTTAAATAAACCAATCATATGCTCATTGGGAGACCTCCGGATTCGTCCCCTCTCCCGGAATGTCAATTTTGTTTATTTCAATATCTTTTCTTCAAATAGTCCACTGGTTTTGAGCTACTGACTTATCCACCTCCCGCTCTTCCCCCAAAATGTGAGACCCCTCGAAATAAATCACTAGATTTTCCTAACGAAAAATCCGTATTTCAAAGAAACACAATAAATTTAGACTCTCATTATTTACTTTAACCTTGAATATTACCTATTATTTAAGTGAAACGAAGTATTTTTAACAAATCAAAAAGCGAGTTAAATCCCAATAAAAAAGTTCCTTTTTGTCAACTAAAATAAAGAGAGATATTGAAAGTTCACGCCTCTAGAAACTACCCCAGGCACAGGGTAGACTGTCGCACCTAAAAAATGTCCCAGATGTTGTAATAGATTACGTAAAAAAAAAACAGCTCTTTTCAACTGAAAGTAAAGAGCAACATTAAAACTCAAAACAAACAGAAATTATTCTGTATATGAAGGGGTATCCCCCTCCTCAATACCTTGCTCTTCACGCTAAAGTTTTTAGCACTTTAAAAGAAGTTTCCTATTCTAATTAAACGGCCCTTGTGTTTCAGGAGTCGTTCTTAAAAAACTTAGAAAAACAGTGAAACTTTAGCGTAAAGAGCAAGGTATCCATTACCTCGCTAACAACTCGTAACGAACTCGGAACTGTTTGATTGCGTGCTTAAACTAAAACATACGACATTTTGGTTTCAAAAATTGACTTCTCCGGTCTTTCAAAAGAAAATCGAAAATGCAAGTTAAGAGAGTGAAAGTCAGGCACGTATACGATAAACTTTTGACCTGTGCCCAGCCCCTTCCCTCCCCCCCCAAAAAAAAACAACAAAGAACATCAATGTTTTTTATGATAATATACCTATTTTTATGTTGTTTAAGAACTGTGTTGTTCCCCTCCCAAAAAGAATTCCTGTGTATGTGCCTGAGTAAGTCAAGCAGGTAGGTCAAAGTTGTCAAGGCCTCATTTAGTTTCTAGGACTAAATGTTTGAGTGAGTTGTCTGATAAAAGCGAGTTTTTAATCATAATTATACTAAAAACACGAATAAAGTATAAATGCGGATTGATTTACTGGACTATTTGGTGTCAAGAACAACTGAAAACGTAAATAAAAACGACCCAAAGTTAAACTTCTGACAGATTCCAAATACATAGATATACTGTCTTAGGAATGGACATTCCAGCTTGAAAGTCTGAATTCGGATTTGATACGTTTTCTGTGTTTTCAGTACAGCGTAGAACACGCAATAGAACTTTTAATTGCGACAACCTACTCTGTCTCTTTGATAATTTCAGCAGGTTTGATATTTAAACCCAAATCCTTCGGGAAAAAGCTTTTCTTTGTTTCATTTTATAAGTCACGGTTTATGGAGTAAAATTTCCTATAGCCTATGTAAAAAAGAAACGAATAAAAAAAGAAAAAAGTAAATAAATAAATAAACTTGATGTACATCAATTGATACAAACACGGATGTAAACAATACCTTCAAAACTATATCCTTCCTTGGATTATAATAATTTAACAATAAACGTAAACAAGCATTTTTCAATACCTAAACAGCTGAGAATATGTTGATGACTTTCGTGCACTTCAACCTTCTATTGTTTCTCGTCATCGAAGAGTGTACTCCATTTTAAATACTTGAATTGCAATAAGCTATACGCCCATAGATTTGCTAAATCATGGCACTTATCAATCCACTCGCATTTCCCTTATGTTCAAAGCTACACAACATAGTCTCAATTTTGACTTGTACGACAACGTCATATTCGGAATCTCAATATGGTCCTTAAAGTCAGGATCTTTTTTTTTGATTTTTTATTCAACATGTGTTATAAACACAAGGACCGTAATAACTGTTATAACTTTGCAAAAAGACACAATGGGGTGGTATCCGGCCAGAGGGAACTAGGCACCTCGGACCAACCAATTAGAAATTAGTTAAGATTAGTTAAGAGAAATTAGTTAAGAAAGGAATTAAAAAGTCAAATTAGAAAAGCTGCCCGAGCCTATTATAAAAATAAAATTAAATACTTGTGCCATGATAAACCAAAGAACTGGTACTCTGAAATTAAAAACTTACCGGCAAGAGTCAAGAACAACTAAATTTTAATATAAATGAACCTCCAAAGATCGCAGCTAATAACCTCAATAAGTTTTTGGCTTCTATTGTCCAGAGTCTCCCACCACTATCTTACGAATTTCCAGATATTCCTGTTCCTTTTTCACTCCCACATATTTCTCCACTTGATGTTGTAAAAAAAATTGAAAAACTAAAACGATCAAGCATTTGCCCTTTAGATGTTCCTGTTCCTCTGATTAAAGCTTTCAGTGATTACCTCTCAAAACCCCTATCCACCCTGTTCAATGAAATTACCGAATCTGGACAGTTCCCCCAATATTGGAAACAAGGCTTTATTACCCCAATCAAAAAGAAAAATGGGAAGCCTGGCTTTGATGGCATTCGTCCTATTACCCTCACCTCGATTTTTTCAAAATTGTATGAAAGTTTTCTCGCAGACTGGCTTAAGATGAAAGTCCTCGCCCTCATTGATCTTAGACAGTTTGGTAATCTCAAATCCACGTCAACCTCTCAGTACCTGATCCATCTTGTTGATACCATGGGTAAATTACTTGAAAAACCTAACACTTGGCTTAATCTAATTTCTATTGATCTTCAAAAAGCTTTTGATTTGATTAACCACAATTTACTCATAGATAAACTTATAAATGAATTCCACATTGAAACTTTCCTTGTTAAGCTCGTTGCCTCTTTTCTTTCTAATAGATCTCAAGCAGTTAAATATCTAAATTGTTTCTCAGATCATCTCCCCATATTTAATGGCATTCCTCAGGGGACTATTCTAGGCCCTCTCCTTTTTTCACTTATGATTAATAGCCTTTCAACCCTTTATGACAATAGATGGAAGTTTGTCGATGACTTGACAGTTTTAGAGATATGTCATAAAAACATCTTTAGCAACCCAATGGGCATACTCCAAGATATTGCCTGTGAGGCCTCTTCCCTTGACATGACAGTTAACCCTTCTAAATCCGCAATAGTCTCAGTAAGTTTCCTTAAATCCCCTCCCCTTTTTCATGCTCCTATACCTCCTGAAACCTCTGTTACATCTCTTAAACTCCTTGGTGTTACAATTTCTTCTAATTTGAAATGGGATGCCCATATAAATAATATCCTACGACAAGCAAACTCCTCGCTTTCCCTCCTTAAACTTTTAAATAAATTCAGTTGCCCCCAATCACATTTACTACAAGTATACATTTCTTTTGTGCGTCCCATATTAGAGTACGCTTGTCCTGTGTGGCACCCTGGCCTCTCTAATGAAGCAACACGAAAAATTGAAAATGTCCAAAAGAGAGCTCTAAGAATTATTTTTAAAGAGGGCAAGATACCGTATTTGTATTTGTTAAATATTTCAAACCTAGAGACCCTCGAGAGACGAAGAATTAATTTGTGCCTCCGTTTTGGTAAGTTGGCACTTTTGAACCCCCGTACTGCGAACCTTTTCCCTGAATACCATGTACCTGATAGAAATCGTCCTCCACGAACTGTGTCCCAGCCTATCCCCCCTTATCTCCCAGTCTTTGTACTACCTTGCGGTATAAAAAAATCTTTTATCCCTTTTTTTACTCATTTAATAAATAGTGGTTAATTTGAACATAAATTTTGTCTTTTCGCTTATATAATAAAAAAAACAGCTCGGTTTCCTCTATACTCTTTTTTTTTGTTCCCTATCCCCTTTTTATGTTGTTTTTTAAACATTTGTTAATGTGTATATTATTTATTTTTTTTCAGTTTTATTAGTTTTTATCTTATTAACTAGTTGCCATTTTGAAGTTTTTAATATAAGTGACAAAGGAATCATACAGCATTCCGATATTTGATTATTTATTTATTGTAATTTTTTTTTTCATTGGTTGCCAATCTTTAAGTTGTTGTGCTTTTGTTATGATTTTCTTGCTTGTTTGTTTTTTTTATGGACTTCGAAATTCGAATTCGGCCCTTCAGGGCTTGTGATAGCAATTTCTAGAAATAAATATCTTATCTTATCTGAAGTAATGGCTAAATAAGTACTTTTTTCTTATTAGACACACACACACACACTCCCCATTAAGAAATCATTTTGACTCCTGCAAAAATCGGGCTTTGGCAACTTTCCAATAAAGTTAATATTATAGATATAAGAAGTAGAAAAAAAATATTTAAAGAAGAATTCATTACCTTGGTGGTTGGGCCCCATTCATATTTGCGTATGGGCCGGTCGTGTAGGCATTGTTGTAATTCTGATAGCCGTTTTGATATGGACGGAATGTAGACTGATAATTCTGAAATAAAACAAATATTATACAACAGAAAGAAGTTCCATTCAGCAGGAAATTTAGCTGATCCTTAGGAATAAATATCTTCTGTTAACTATTAAAAGACAACATTAACTTTCTATTCGCGCACTTCCATGGGAGGGTGCCTTTGGGAACTGGTGGATCATATAATGCTTTTTGATAAGTTAAAGCGAATAGATATCTCCATATTGTTTTCCTCGTTCTGTCCGATTTGGTCGACAATTACAACCCAACAGTGCAAAATGGCCTAAACAGCAGTTTATTGAAGTGCGATCTCTATTGCTACTTAAAATGCGCGCTAGAAATGGAAAAAACAAATCTGCTTGAAGGCTCAATGAGCCTTTACTCAATTTCCTACAACCACACCAGAGGCGTAATTTCCTCCGGGGCAGGGGGCGCAAGTTCCCCAGGCCCCAGTTACCCCCCCCTCCAGCTGAAATTCAGCGTCTTCAAAAATCTTGTCAATTCTTAAGATAGACCTATATAACTCAAGTATCCGCAGAAACAGATCAGTTTTTTTTAGTATACATATTTAGTATTCCTTAAAGTTTTCTTAAGTATATATATTTTCACTGTCATTTTCAATTGACGGGAAAATCGGCTCCAACTTTGTCCCCCCCCCCCCAGGATGTTGACGAAATTACGCCACTGAGCCACACCTGAACAAAATATCCGGCAGGAGGGGGGGGGGAGGGGGATGAGAGGCCAAAAAATCCACAAAAATCCACTAGAAAATTTTCAAAATATTCGTAATCAACATGGTCGATTTAGTCTGAAATCTCTCTCAGATCACTTATACCCCTTAGATCATTATTTTGTCAGATTTTCAAGTTGGTCTTCCCGACTATATACTGTACATAAATGTATCAAGCGTCAAATGAGGTAACCGGATAAATTGTATTTTCCAAATTATTGTCTGTTAATCAACTTATCATGGTTGCAGCAGTAGCTGCAACCAAATGACAAAAAATGCCATCTGACACTGATTCTGCAATGGTAACTATTATTACAGTTTGTCTTAAAAGTAGAAGTTTATTGCGAAAATAAATTTATGGTGATTTCGAAAAAAGCCTGAAATCCCTCGAAAATGGCGTCATATCAAAATGAAAAGTTCAACATTGGAACCAGCATGGTTGAAAACCATCAAAGGGAAATTATAGTCCCCCACCTTGAACAACAAGGAAAATCACTTTTTTGCATGGGTACTAGCACTTTACTGAAAACACAAAACAATATAGGAGTTTAGGTACAGTAAAAGTAAAACCATTTAAGGATACTTTTAACAGTATAAAAATAAAGCACTTTAGGATCGTTGCTTTTTTTTCGTTTAATTTGGAATCAATTCTGCACAATGAGCACAGTTCAATGATTGACTGTCGTTTTGGATTTGAAAAGGACACTTTATGATTATTTGTAGACAAGTTTGAAGTGAACCAATCTTAATAGTATTAGGACTACAGACTCGGTTTAGAATCTGTATCCGAACTTAAAATTCTTCGTTGTACAGAGAGAAATAACCGGATTTCCAGAGTTCATATTATGGTTTATTTGTTCTTTATTTTGAGTAATACTAGGCGAGACCAAGATGTTATCTGATAAATCAATCCATTATTTTTGTATGCTGTTCAATGACTTTGCGGCTATTAAAATAATATTTATTTTTATGCTTAAAATTAAGATAATTTTAATTGTATAGTGAAAGTTACTGATATCACAGCTCGTGTAAGACTATGAAAAGTGTTACAGATTAGTTTGTTGTTGTGAGGCTAAGTACTAACTTTTGACTCCTAAATCAATATTCTTTCTTTTTTATACTTGGATTTTGTTTTCAATAAAGCGCTAGTTTTCTATAATCCTACAAACATAGAGAAATATCACCAGTTGGTTTGCACTAGTTTTATCGATATATGTTAGATAGGCTGTAAAGTAATATTTTTTGTTCATTTTAAGTTTCATCTTCGCTCTTTACTTCCTTCAGAAAAACTTTGCTTTTTAAATTAATTTTATATGGACTACATACGTGATTACGAACGATATGTGCCACTGCAGAGCAATATTTCTTCAACAACAAGGAAGTGTATTAGGCTAATAGGCTTTTCGGTATTTTAAAATAAGAGGCTATTCCGGTTCGTTCAATGCCATTTTTTCTAAATTGCTGTTTTCGGCGAAAACTATTAAAAATTGACCCTTTGGCATGGCCCATTTTTTTTATTCAAAAAGGGGAATAAAACCGAAAATTCAAGCAAGACTTCTCCTTGATTTTTATAGCCACTGGTTTGACGAGGTCATTTCTAAAAAAGAAAAAATCGGAAAAACTAAAAAAAACATATCTTTGACATTTTTCTGGAAAAGTACGAAATTTCTAAATTTTACATGCATATTTTAATGGGACAACTAATGAGATCGGTTCGTGCCCTTCCTTTTATCGTACTTTCTGTAATTTCCATGTGACTCCCATCTCTGACAAAGATAATTTCATTTATACGATTAAGGAGTAACAGAATATGTTTGTTAGTTCTTACTCTTTTTATTTTGTATACTGAAGCAGGGTTGCCTGCATGACATGCGTTTTTTTAAAATGACTGCTTCAGAAGCTTTTCTGAAACAGTAATTTAAAAAAACGCATTTGTTATACATTCGGAATCGATCATGTACACACATGATGGGTTTTCAAGATCGCCTCCCCCCCAAAAAAAACAACATAAAAAACCCTCAAGATTTTTCTGATTGTCACGAAAGTTTCATATACTTTTCATATAAGTCACTTATTTTTGGCGCTTAGTCCCCCTCCTCCTCTTCCAAATGAAAGTCCTGAGCACGTGCTTGGTTCGAAGGTTTTTTGTTTGTTTTTTTCAACTACTCCTAATTAGTCATTTGCTGTTACTAAAAAATATCATCCCTCAGCAAGAACCGCCAAAATGTTTCCATTTTGACCAGCACAGAATTTTGAAAAAATGTCACACTGGTTGATGTAATTTTGTGCCATAAATAAAAACAACCAGCTTTTAAGATATCGAATTTTTTTTTGGGGGGGGGGGGGAAAGACATAGAACCCCCAACTTTTCGGCTTTCTTACGTTTTTAAGAGTGATACGCAGTTCAGTTACCTGGTTGCTTTTGAAAACTTTATAAACTGAGCTAAAGGATAAAAGTTTATGTCGTTTTGGGACGTCGATATTTATTATTACGGAATTTCAAGAGCTTTGACGGTAAAACATAAAGTATTTGAAGCGGAGTTAATCCT
The DNA here is from genome assembly GCA_029168905.1 of Artemia sp. Kazakhstan ARC1039. Classification (NCBI taxonomy): domain Eukaryota; kingdom Metazoa; phylum Arthropoda; class Branchiopoda; order Anostraca; family Artemiidae; genus Artemia; species Artemia sp. Kazakhstan ARC1039. Next base: position 10,864 of record JAQQPU010018824.1, read on the forward strand.
CTTGCCTTGCCAAGGACTCTTTCACTATATTAGTTTCCCGATATAATTACTATTAAATTCATACTTTCTTAGATGGATAAAGTGCTAGACATTTTCATCGTTAATTTAAATATACCCATTATAGATATTGCTTTACGTGCATTAATATTTCAGCAATAACCATTTACGAAATTATTTCCGATACAATTCGTATTTACAATTCATATTCATTTATTAACGACACTACTTATTTCATAACTAATCCCGGCCACACCTGGGAAAGAAAACCGTCATGGGTCGGCGTTGCAAGCAACATTTGACTAATGGAACTTCCGAGAACCAGGCTCAGAGAAATGCCTCTCCAAAGGAAATACTACACTACGGGTGTGGTGACTTGATTCTAGTTAAATATTTACTATTGTTAATGGAACTGGCTCATCAACCAATCAGAAGGAAGAGGCAAGCTCATAAGAGACGAAATTTGAGTCGACCAGTATTTGCTGATCTAACAATGATGAAAAAGCTGTATTTTGGATGACAAAAACGACCGCACTAATCAGTCTGAAGGTTTATGGAGTCAGGTTAAACACTTGATTATAAATTGAACAGGAAAAGGTTTTTATTGCAAAATCAGCCTTCAACTTAACAAGTTATGTTAAATCTTCAAAATAAACAAAATACTCTTTAGCCAGGCTAGGAGGTCAGTGGCATAGGAAAGGTGGGTTTAAAAATGAATCGAGAAAACTGCATAAAAATTATACCTTTTGATTATTTGATAACTACCAAATATCAAACTTCGACAGAAACCCTCACACTTCGACAAAAAACCCTCACACTTCGACAGAGTAATTAGTTTCCATGAAAAAAAAAAGTTTTATTATAGATTTAGGAGGGTGGCATTTAGGAGGCCTTCTTACAAATCGCACATTAATGCAAGCAAACAATAGCTACTTAAATAAATGAAAACAGTTCAACTTCCATTGCTTCTTAAGTTTTAACGTCCTCTAGACCTAAGGAGGGCCATTGAAATTTTAATGTAAAGGGGGGTGAAAAAAATTTGCCAGATAAGCGTCATGTTATTTTTTCGAAGTGGTGAATTTTTTTTTATTTTGATACGTCTTCTAAGAGAAGGGGCTGACTCCCCCTCCCTGTGGGCACTTGTCCGCAACAACCCAACTTGCTAAAGAGCGATGTGTTTTTGATATATTTTTTCCTCTGTCTCATCATGGTTGCAGCAGCAGCAGCAACCAGGTAAATAGCGATCAACAGCTCATAGTAACCAAAAGTTAAAAACGTGTTTTGAAAAAGCCTGCCTAATGAGAAAAAATTTCCATCTGACATTGATTTAGGGATGGTAACTATTATTTCGATTCATCTTAAAAGTAAAAGTTTATTGCAAAAACAAATGTATGGTAATTTCGAAAAAAACCTAAAACCCCTCGCAAATGGCGCCAGATCGAAATAAAAAATGCACCTTTGGAATCAGCATGGTTGAAAGCCATGAATTGGGGATTTACAATACTCCACCTTGAACTGCAAGAAAAATCACTTTTTTGCATCGGTAACACTGATGTGCTTCACTTGTTTTTCTTTTTCTTTCAGGGCTAGCAAGTAACCAGAACATCATAGAGCGATGTTTAATGGCTCATTTTAAATCTATTTCATATCTACCCACTTTTTATAAATTCCACCACCTGTAAGGACCATATGGCACTAAAAATAGCACTTTTTGCACCATTTCTCGAGGGGCGGGGTAAGCGGGCTACCAGAATATTGTAGACAGATGGTAAATAGCTCATATTAAAGTTGTTGCTCACATCTAAGTTTTTCTTATAAATTCTACCATCTGCAAGTGCCAAACAGCACTAAAAACGGCATTTTTAGTGCCATGTCTCAAGTGGAAAATCTTGGAAGTATAAAACGGTACCATAGTAATAATTATGGTCCCAAACCCTAACTGGAGGTTTACAAGAACCTCCCAGCCCCTTTAGTAAGTTTCATTAGTCCGTTGGGAGAATTCGCTATGAACTCTTTGTCTTTAACGCGGTCAGCCGACGTTGAGGCTCGCAAAAATGATTTTAAAGATATTGAATGTTCTTAATAGAAAGAAATTCATAGAATAACAAATAATTGGAATAATAAATTCCAAACGACTATTTCTTGGCGTAACCCCCTCCCCTCCTCCTGTTCACAAAAGTTCAGCTTCACTAAATACAGTTTAATGCTCTCACTCTTTAAAAAAGAAACCTTAATTAACTCAACGTCTTATAATAGACAATTACAAATGTATCTGCCGAATAAGGTCCAATAACTACAACTATGCCTATAAGATCCAATAAATATGCGTCCAATAATAATAACTATGTTCAATAGTACCTAGGAAAAGGGCTGTAAGTTACGAAATTATAGTCCTACAGAAAACAATTCTAGGTGGGAGCAAAGGGCTAGCTAAGCCGGGATATTTCCACGGCGGTGGTGGGCATCCAGGCAATAAGGCTTGACCCTCCGTCCCTAGGCAGCATAGGAAATCCGCTAGCGCACCTCAAAGTGGTGAAGGGGTGTAAACATCACTGAGGTCCACGCCGAGCAAGGTTATGGCCAACGCGCTTCGGGTGACCGCAAGACTGGGGACCTTGTGGTGTACCTTATCCCCAAGAAACGCTCAATGATGATGACAAATTGATGATGAAAAGTTTGGCTACGGCATCCCCGGTATTATGCGATGCGACGAGAATGGCGCTCTCGTCGAAAAGTATGCTAGCTACCGTCCTATCAAGAAGACAAGGCCTGAATATCGGCTGCTGGAACCTGTGCTCGATTAAATGTTCATTGACACAAGCTTTTGTAGCTGATGAATTTTATCTTTATAACCTTGATATTCTGTGCGTTTCTGAGACGAGACTAAATGGACGTAACATCTTGACCCTTGAATCCTCGGCTGGGGAGGCGGTCTCTTTTTATAGCTCGGGACCATTAGATGGATCTGGCCAAGCAGGAGTAGGTATCCTGTTGTCCCCCAAAGCAGTTACTGGGCTCATCGAATATGAGCCTGTGTCTGAGAGAATCGTACGGCCAAGAATTAAAGGTCGCACAAACAATCTGACTGTCGTTAGCGTTTACGCCCCAATAAGAGATGCCACTGAACAGCAAAAAGATCAGTTTTACAGCGACCTGCAGACAGTCATTGATAAAATTCCCCGGAAAGACATCCTCCTAATTGGAGGTGACTTCAATGCCAGAATCGGCGGAAAGCTGAATAACTCGGAACACGCGATCAGCAAGCACGGCCTCGGAGACAGGTGCACAAATGGAAACAGGCTTTTGCTGTTCGCAATGCAGAACAATTTCGCTGTGGCTAACACTTGGTTTAGGCACAAGCCGTGTCATAGGTATACATGAGAATCCCGCGATGGAAGAGTAAAGGCCCAAATAGATTATCTCCTTGTATCCCGACGATGGAAATCCATGGTGTTGGACTCGAGAGTGCACAGAGGTGCTGACACGGAATCACAAAATGGATCTGACCACTTCTTGCTGAAGACAAGGCTAAAGTACAGACTTAACTTAAGGAAGACTACTATGCCGAACCAGAAAATAGACGTGTCAAAGCTGAAAGTAGATGAGTACCGAGGAGCAATTGTCCTTGAACTCTCAAACCACTTCGCTGTCCTTCAAGATGACACCGAGGACGTAATCCCGACTGATCAGTGCCCCAAGATAAAGATTGAGAAGAAATGGAGCAAATTCAAGGACCACATCAATGAAGCTGCCTCAAACATACTTGGGTTTGTCAAGCGTAAAACCAAGAAATGGATCTCAGAAAAGACACTCAAACTCTATGCCAAGAAAAAAGAAATGATCAACAAGAAGTCCTCCACATACAAAGTGCTACGACAAGAATGTCACAAATCAGCAAGAGCTGACAAAAAAGGCTACTGGTCTAATGTTGCCAGTGATATGGAAAGAGCCGCATCACGGAACGATACGAGAAAATTCTATCAGATACTTGGAGAATGCACTGGGAAGAAGAAGCAAACTACCATCCCCTCGCTTAAGGCGAAGGATGGGAAAATACTCACAAGCAGCGAGGAACGTATCGAAAGATGGCGAGTTCATTTCCAAGAGCTATTGAGACCAGGAGACAATAGTAATCGAAAGCAACCACTTACAGCACCGCAGAACCCCCCGCACAACCAGGCTTATGAAAATGTATGTACGGACTCAACCTCCAGGGATGAAGTAATTAAGGCGATCCAAGTTTTGAAAAACCATAAAAGCCCAGGAATAGATGGGATTCCTGCCGAGTTACTGAAAGCTCTCCCCGAGGTGGCGGTGGATGAACTTCATAGCGTGATAACCGAGGGTTGGGACAATGAATACATCCAAAATGACTGGAAGACCTCAATAATCGTCCCTATCTTCAAAAAAGGAGACCGAATGGACTGCAAAAACTACCGAGGTATATCCCTTATCCCCATTGCTGCCAAGCTGTTCGTAGTCATACTCTTAAATAGATTCAAAGACACCAGAAACAGCCGAACGCGACCCAACCAAGCAGGATTCAGACAGGGTATGGGTTGCTGTGACCAGATTTTTAGCCTGCGACAGATCCTTGAACACCGGTTTAAACACCAGCAGGAAACAAACCAAATCTTCATAGACTCCATTACCACGTTTGATTCGGTCCATCGTGATGCAATATGGGAGGCAATGAGAGAGGACAGTGTGCCTGAGAAGATCATCAATCTGCTCAAGGCATACTATGCTGGAACAAAGGCCCTCGTAAGAGTCGATGGCAATCTTTCAGATCTGGTCCTGATCGAGGAAGGTGTACGTCAAGGCTGTGTCCTTTCACCAACTTTGTTCAACTTCGTCATCGATTGGATCCTCAGGTTTCTGGACAATTATAAAGGCGTTGCAGTGAGCCCGTCCTTCTCCGTCACAGATCTTGACTATGCTGACGATGTGGACATGCTTGCTGAATCCGTTGCAGAAGCCCAGGCTATGATAAATGACGTGGGAGTCAAGGCACTTTCGACTGGTCTCCAAATAAGCCTAAAAAAAAAAAACAAAATCCCTGCGAACAGATGGGATGGATGAACCCCTGTGACTCTAAATGGTAATCAGATAGAGGACGTCCAGTCGTTCAAATACCTCGGATCGATGGTAAACCCTGCCGGTGAATCTTCAGAAGAAATCCAGAGCCGCATATCGTCAGCCTGGAGTGTCTTCCTTCAATTACGGAAGTATCTCTGGAACCGGAGCGAAATATCGTTAAGCACAAAGCTCCGAGTGTATGAAACTATGGTTCTCTCTGTCCTCCTCTATGGATGTGAAACTATGGATGTAAAGCAGCCGAAGCGTTGAGCTTGAATATATTCGACCACAAATGCATGCCCTATATCCTGGGTATCCGCCTCTCAGATAGAATCTCGGATGAAGAAGTAAGGAGAAGATGTGGGGATCGCCCACTTGTCTCTAACATTGTTAAGCATAGGAGACTGAGATGGTTTGTCCACGCAATGCGCAGTACAGATGACCATTTAAGCAAAAAATGCCTCAAATGTCGACCACTACTTGCATGGAAGAAGAGGGCAGGAGGCCAAAAGAAGACGTGGCTAGCAACAGTTAAGTCTGATCTGGAGCCAATCGGGGCATTCCAAAAATACGGCCGTCGCTGGGATCGCCAGTGGCTGGAAATGGTGGAGCCTGCCACCCTCGAGCGAAACCTATGGAAGGAGACATGTCGTCATCTGCTGGGCACCACGATGATTCTGGATGCGGCTTGAACGTGCAACAAGTACAAGTAAGTAAGATTATTTTTCTGATAATTCACTATTTTTGTAAATTTGATGCACTTATTTTTTAAACTTGTCAAGCATATTAATTCAAAAAAGAATGGAGGACATCCAGTTTCAAGGGTCGCAACAACATTCCTAGTAGATCACTAAATACGTACCCCAGCCCCTTGCCGCTTATGAGTTGGAGAAGTATAGGCATAAAGGCTGTATATTCAAAGAAAGATTGCTGATTATTATATTTACTTATTCATACTATTTACTTATTTTTACTATTCAATAGACAGGATAAAACTATTTGTAGTGTATACATAGAAGTCACATTTACTAAAAACCTATTTGCATTTATTTTTCTGCGATATTTTTCTAGTTTTTCAGGTTAATTTCCAACTGTTCCTTGTTTATTGCTATTAATTTAAAAACTTTTTCCACAAAATAAGTTTTTCAAAGAAAAGTAAAGAATT
>JAQQPU010018825.1:4586-17102 GCA_029168905.1 Artemia sp. Kazakhstan ARC1039
GTCTTTTCGAGGGATACTTTTATTGAAAACTCACTTTTGTGCATTCAATGAAAAAATTAAAACGGCAAATTTACCCCTCTCCTAGAACTTGAAAAACACATTTTGTTCCCTCCCTTCTCTATTGTTATTTTTTTATTTTGAGGCATAATTTGTGGGGTGGTTCCGGGAATTAGTCAAAACGGAAGTGCTTTTGAAAACCAATAGATAGTAATTTTTGAATATAAGCATGAAAGTGGGAATATTAAGAAGAAAACATCTTAAGAAAACAATTCTTACTTCATAATATGCAGAATATTTATAGTTTTCCCAATGTAAATGCTCTTCCACTTGAACTTACTTCCAACTGCCTAATGTGCAAATATATAGCCAAAAGTATATATTTACATGCAGTTTGCCACGCGTCACTCGTGTTTCAACCTGGTTGTCCGTCAATTAAATTTAAACTGACGAGATCAAGAAACGGAAAACAAATGATAAATATATGCTTTGGGCAATATATTTACGCATTAAAAGGAGGGCGGGGGTAAATATAACAGAAGCGTATTCAAAATATGTTAACGACAATTTTTCTGCATATTTCTAAGTAATAATTGTTTTCTTAACATGTCTCCTTCTCAATTGCCCAATTCAGTGTTTACATCATTTTTTTAAGGTAAAGGAATTTAAATTTAGTTAGAATAGTATTTAGTTCAGAAGGACCCCTAAAGCAGAGTAGTCCCCTTTAAAAAAAAGATAAATACGCTTGGATTTGTTTTGGGACGAATATAGGAAGAGGAAACTTTGGGCTCGACAACCCTAAAACTCAAACTTTCAAATTTCTTGAACTTCCTAATCAGGTTATCTGAGTCCCATATTTAGAAAAAAATAGGATGGAAAATGGTATTGTTGACTTATTTTTAGAAAAAGTGCCAAAAAAGAGACAATAAGTAAAAAATAAAATGGTCTGAAGGATGCATGCTTAACAATGGAAGACAAAAAGATGAAGCTTTGGTAGGGGTAACCGATAAACTTGTCCACATATATTTCGTAAAAGAAATGCACTTTTTGACTACTTCTAGTTTTCTGTCCCATTTTTCTAGAGAACAAGTAGTTTGAACTTGACATTACCATATTAGTTGATCATGGGCCGTTGAAAATGGACATTCAGAGATGAGGTGATTTTATTGTAGTTGCATCCCATTTGAGATGCCTTTTTCTTACACGCTAGAAGTTGAGAAGAACTAGCTATAGAGAAGTAAAAAAAACAAAATACCTTTGACTTAAATTTAAGCCGAAGTAAAACTTTGGGGCTCAAAACACACGCGGAAAATTTTTTGGGAGGTAGTACTTCGGGAAGGTAGAGAGAAAGGTTGAGAGGGTTTAGGAACATTCTAAGGATGAAGGATAACAGATTTCCGTCTTTTTCGGCCAACTGGCTAGGTCTAAACAGAAAGTAGGTCGTCTATGGTTAGGGTAGGAGGATGTCATAAAGAAAGATTTAAGCGGAATCGGAACTTCTTGGGAGGGTCTAAAGAGGGAGGCTTTGAATAGATTGGGATGGAGGAGGAACGAGCGTAGCTGTTTGGCCTTCTGCGGCTTGATGCTGTGGTGAGTCGTTAATAGTAGTAGAAGTAGTAATTTTTATGCTGTGTTAGCACTTTTCAGAGACCCTGAGGTGTACCATTAATATTGTTGGAGTGGCCATTTTAACAGCCGACATTTTAAAGTTGTGTTTTCAGATGTTCGACAAAACTCGTTTTCAGGCTCTCCGTGTTTAAAGGGTTAAAAACTTAAAAGGATTTTCATCTTTCGGGTTCCAAGCGTGTTGGACATGGATTCCTCAAATTTATAACGAGTTAGAATAGCATGGTTGAATACAGGCTCAGAGGAGACATTCACCTGTTGAACAGAGCACTCAAAACCACAAGCCTTGTTTTTAGGCCACCCACATCCAACACGGGGTTAGTCACGGGTTGTGCAGATTTTCGTTTTGAGTGCCGTGATCAACACGGTAATTTTTTTTCATAGATCATGTTCAACTATGCTATTCTAGCACTTTACAATTTTAAAGAGCCCGTGTCCTACACACGTGGAACCCACAAAATGAAAATGCTTTAAAGTTTTGCTGGGCTGAACAAGGGAAACCTGAAAACGATTTTTGTTCTAGTTCCTGTTCAAAAAATTTGTAGCATGGTGTATTAACTACCAATAAGTCCTTTCATCCCTTTACCTCTCCAAAAAAAATATCATCAGATATTTAGAAATTCATTGTCTTCATCTGTAACCAAGTATCCTTATCAGTTAAAACAAACCAATCATCCCAATTGAACTTCTAATTCAATTGATGGGATGTGGTAAGTGCGGGTACTTAAGTCAACTTTCCCCAGCAGTTTAAGACCCATAGGCCTGCCGGTACTAATATGGCTCTTCGCGCTCACTCCCGCTCTCTTCTGCACTGTCCAAAACAAATGATGAACAACCTTCTTCTTTTTCATGACTTCATTATGCAATAATAAACACTAACCAATTAGACTCTTCTTTACAATGTCAATAGATGGCTTAAAAATCTTTCTATCCACGTGCCAAGACAGGTTAGAATTCAGGATTGCAGTGTAGGTATTTGGAATATTAGCCATATAGCAGAGGCGTTTAAGGGGAATATTCTCCACACTCAGTGGCTGACAATCAAATAAGACATGCTGGATAGTTTCATTGGTTGAGAAGCAGATCGGGCATAGAGGGGAGGGGTGAAGCTTCCAATTAAATAACAGACTATTGAGAAGAAAGGCAGGGGTGAATCTCCTGCACTTTAGTGGGGGGAGGGGAGCAAGAGGGGTCCATGTCTAGATAGTCAAAGGGCATTGGATGTATAGCATTTTTTCTCCACACTATTGGGGGGAGGGGGCAACCGCTCCCCCCTTGCCACCCCCAAACGACGCCCCTGAAAAAGGGCACCTGATTTCAGACGGTAATATAGTACTGTGTGTAATCTAGCATAAAAACGAGACAAAATCAATTTACTGTTATTAACATTAGATTTTTGCCTAATAATACCTAATCTTTGCCTAATATCACGTGAATTGAGGTCAAAGAGAGGACTTGGGTTTAATAAAGAAGCGTGGGCTGCCAGTAAATCAGTAGTATCATTATATTTGATACCTTTATAGTTTGGAACATGTTGGAAATAAATCGGGTTGTCTTTAGCCTGGAGGTTCAGAAGCTGTCTTCTAATTTTGAATAGGTCCTTATCATTGACCATTCTATTAATTTTTTTGAGTAACAGTATTGCCAATTTGGAGTCAGAAAGGCAAAGAATATTCTCCTCTACAAAGCTATAATTTATGAGAATATCTAGGGCCAAGCGAATGGCACATAATTCAGCTGACAAAATGGAAGATCCCAAAGGAAGGGGTGAAAAAAGGTTAAGATTCACTGATGGAATACATACTCCTGCTCCAGCTCTCTCACCCTGAACAGATCCATATGAATAGATTTTTCTGTGATTAGGGTACACAATTTCGAAATATGTTACGCCAGAATAGTCTGAACCTCATGATTGGGAATTTGGTTTTTATTTGTTGGAATAAGTTCTGCTTAACAAATAGGTGGACTCATTTCCCAAGGTGGAGCGTCATTAAAGAGGTACGCAGAGGAGAAATACTGACTCCAATTAGGGACCTTCAATTGAAACTGATTCCCAGATGAATGGCCATTTGTGCAAGCTGCCCTAAAAGCAAAGATATGATTATGCATAACATGCTTGCTCACATAAGCATGAATTCGCGAGAAGTATTTCTTCCTTTGACTGGATGCTCTTTCACTTAGAGAATCCAAACCAGACAGTTGTTTTAATTTAGACAGTGGAGTGTGCCTGTGCAAACCGAGAGCAATTTGAATTGCTGAATTTTGTAAAGATTCTAGGGTTTTAAATGCAGATGATGAAAGAATAAAGTACAATTGGATTCCATATTCTAGATTAGATCGGATATATAATTTATAAAAATAACTTTAGGGTGGCATCCCCATTTACTTCCAGCAAGTCTCTATAGAACACAAAGTCTCCGAATGATCATGGATTTCAAAGAGTTAATATTTGCATGCCATAACATTTTTGAATCTATCCATAGGCCAAGTAGCTTCACTGAGTTGCAATGTGGAATTTCATTAGAGAAAATTTGAAGTGAATTGGGAGGATCTCTTGAGCAATTAGCAAATGTAATTGCTTTGGTTTTACTATTTGAAATAGGAAAACCAAAAGCTGAATAGAATCTCTGAATTCATTTTATATCCTGTTGAATAAGGCGTTGAATAAACACATTACCTTTTTCGGATTTCCAAATAATCAGGTCATCTGCGTAAAGGCAAAACAATGACCTACAAATTGAAACATACAAATTCTGAAACATACAAATTGAACAGAAGAAGACTCAGGATCGCTCCTTGAGGAAGACCTCTAGTAATGGGGTTCATCTCTCCCCTATACTCATTAACATGAACATGAAAATTTCTATCACTTAAAAAGTACTTCATGAAATTTATGAAAAAGTATAGAAAATCCAGATTAATTAAAAGATCAATCAATTTATAATGGACTACATTTCCATAGGCATCTGACCAGTCAAACAGGTGTGCTATTATGGCCTGTCTGGTTTTAAGAGAATTACAAATATCAGTTTCAAGGGAGTGATTTCATCCACAGAGCTATGTCCTTTTCTGATGTCTGTTTGTTCATTTGGAAAAAGATTATTAATTTCAGCAAACCACTCAATTCGTGATAGCATAAGCCTTTCAAGGACTTACTGAAAGCTGGTAAAACAGAAATATGTCGGTAAGACTTGGGGTCACTAGATTGGTAAGAAGGTTTTTTAAGCAGGAAAGACCCGGGCAATCTTCCAAGCTTCTGGGAACTTTTAACCCGCTCAAAACACATTTCAAACTCAGTGCCTGAAAATACAATTATTATTTGCACAGTCCATGACGAACTCCGTTTTGGATGTGGGTGACCTAAAAAAAAACCTTTAGCTTAAATATTTGAATTGAATGGTTGAAAAATGGCAATACTGCTTGGAAATGAGAGAAAAGCCCTTAAACATAAAATAATCTTAATAAAAGTTCTAGTGCCCTTTGTAAGTGACCAAAAATATTGGAGGGCAGTTAACCCCCTTCCACGTTTCTTTTTCCTAATGTTGCCTGATCAAATTTTGATATAGCTGTTTTGTTTTGCATAGTCAAAAGATCTAGTAACTACACTTATGGATAGTTGACTCTCCTCAGCCTCCGGAGGAAGGGCGGCAAGTTATAACTTTTCTCATTATTTACATATAATTTAGGCTATTGGACAGTCTACAGATATTTTTTAGGGGAATTTTTCTTGCGGAGGAGGGGGGGAGGTTTATGTGACAGGATCTTTCCATGGAGGAACTTTGCGTTATTTAAGGGCTGGATTTTTTGGAGTTATTTAAAATAATCAGTGATTAAAAAACAAATTTCAACAGAAAGTAAGGAGGAGCATTAAGATTTAAAACGAACAAAAATTATGACGTATATGAGGGTATTGTCCCCTCATCTATACCTCCATCTTGACGCTAAAGTTCTTTTTTGAGCTTTTATCAAGGTTATTATTCTAATTAAACAGCCCTTGCGTTTCAGGAGTCGTTCATAAATAATTGGAACAAAAATTCAAACCTTAACGTAACGAACAAGGTTTTTAAGAGGGGACAACTCCCCTAATATACGTAATAAATTGTGTTCGTTTTAAGTCTTAATGTTCCTTCTTACTTTCAGATACAAAAAAAACTTATTTTTTTCTTTATTGAGTCTTACTATATAACCAACTGATCATTTTAAAATTAATATATTTATGGATTAAGCAACAAAAAAAACTTGCTTTGCGAAAATCTTTTAAAATTCTAAACTAAAAATTTGTTTAAGGCAGTTTTAAAAGGTTTGCTCTCTATAACTTGAAAACGCAAATAACTAAGAATAAAAAATAGATGGCATGGTCTACGTAGCAAACCATCTGCAAAATTGATAAACTGGTTAAAGACTAATCTACAATAAAATTTAAATCAATTAGCTGAGCTGAAAGGTTAAGCCTAAAAAAAGGTACAAACTTTTTTAATTAGACTAGTTTAATAAGATAATAGTTTTTTCAACAGGTGGATCCATAAGTAGGATTTTATACTTGGGTTGACGTCGAGGCCAGACATGCAACATAGGCTAGCGTGAAAAATAATGATTGTCTTACTTAGAAGGAAACACTAACTACAAAAGAGTGATTAATCTTTATTGAACATCCTATTTGAAACTCTAAATATAATCTTTGGTAAACTTCTACCAAATCATATTATTGACTTACACATAAAGTGAATACACCATTTGATGCCTTTTTTTATGCTGATTACGAATATAATAATCATTTCTATCGGAAATGTTTTTTAAGTCCCCCCCCCCTATATATGCCAATTTTGGGTATATTTTTACAACCTAACCTTACCTAATCTTCCCGTAACTCTACATTTTGTCCCTTCCCTGCATAATTTTTTTTCAAAATAGGTAAGGATATAGAATAGCTTCTCTTCAGAAGGTGACATGCTAGAAAATATAAGGTAAAATTCTACTTTAACTACTTTTGGCATTCTTGGTAAGGGGTTAGGTTAGGAAAATAAAACTTTCAGGGATAGGTCTACAGGCTAACGTATGGGTAAATTTGCAGGTGTCACAATAATTTAGCTAGGATAAAAGTGAATACATCACTTTATGCCTTTTTTCATGCTCTTTCATAATTCAATAATTGCTTCTGGGTCAAATTGCATCTTGAGCCCTTAAAGGAGCCCCAAAGGTATTCATTTTTCTAACCACCCAGAGAAGTTATTAACATTAGTTAAGTTATTGAAAAGTTGTTAAAAACATATTTCTAGTTTATGAATAAGTTGTTCAAGAGTAATATATTCATAAACTGCTTATTTATAACACTTCAAACCTCATTTATTGGGCAACACAAATACAAACTGTTTTCCTTACATTTCAAGTTTTTCAAATACCATCAACAAAAATAGCTGTTAAATTTTTTCTATGTCTGTTTAATTTAAAATATGTTTTAGAATATGAAGACGCTTTACCATCTGACCTTGAGAAGCCCTTTCATGTTCCAAGCCATCTTTCGTCACCAAAACGTGAAGATGTTTCCTTGCTGAATTTACCTAGCATTTCAGGACCATGTAAATTTGAATACGACAACCAGGAATGGCAACCCAAATATTCTAAAAATGAAGGTATATCTGAAACATTTTATTTTTGTTGATTGAAATGTATTGGATATTGTTTTATTGGACAAAAACAGGACAAAGAGACTTAATCTTAAGATGGAACTTTTGTTTTATCTTTATCCAATGTGCAGGTGTTTGCCAAACTGCTTTTGTATTCTTTAATGAACATTTCTAACTTTTCTCTTGAAAGTGGTTTAGCAGGTTTTATTATTTTCAAAAGGCTTGATAATAAGCCTTAAAACTATATCTCTATACAAATTTTATAATCGATATTTATAGTGTATATTTCTCTTCAAATTAACAGATAAAGAAATGAATCTGTCTATTATTTTGATTCGAAGGTGAATTTGAAAGAAGCAGAAAATCGGCTGTTATTATATGAACTGCCTACCAGAAATTTATAGCATAGAATATTAATTTAATGAAAACGCTAGATTCAAACAAATAACTGAATTCATTTTGTGCAGATGAAGTGTGCACAGATGAAGTGTGTATTTATACACAATGATGAGCTCTTACTAGTTCCGTTTTCAATCACCAGTTATCTGTCGCCTGTGACCAGTTATCAGTCAAAGCCTAAATATTGTTTTATTTAACAATTCGTTTATAGCTGATGAAAAGTGAACTAAAACAAAGTATTTATTGTTCATAGTTCAATAGACGTCAAAAGAAAGATAAAAAGAATATGGGAACTTCGTGGGAGGGTGTAAAAAGGGAAGATTTGAATAGATTGGGATGGAGGAGGAGCGTGCGTAGCTGTTATGGCCTCAGGCGGCTTGGTACTGCATTGAGTTTTTAGTAGTAGTAGTAGTATCCGTATTTGAATTGTTATTTGTAAGACCTGAGGGAAACGTGACTTCTGTGGTTTTTTTTTTTTTTTAATCCAAAGCTTTTAGGCTACACAAAAGTTTCTAACTTCAACATATGATGCGCATTCTCTTAGCTCTCTCTCTTTATGTTGTAATAATTCCTTATATTTGTTATAGTATTTCTTCTCCTTCAATTTTGGTTTGATTTATTCTCGGTATACTTTTTGATCTTTTAAGGCTTCATTTTCGCTCTTTCGTTGCATTAAAGTAACTAATTTTAAAAGCTAATATAAGTATCACCATCAGGTAAAGAAGAGGGTTGGAAAATAAAATTAGTTGTTAAAACATATCAAAACATATACTGTTTTTTCTTTAGACTGAAAAAACATATACTACTTTTTTCTGTAGACTGTAAACCTATTGAAATATGTACTGCTTTTTGTTTTTAACTCTGTAGACTTTTAAATCATATTGAAAGATATGTATTTTGTTTTTGGTTTTATCAGTTTTGATTTTTTGTGTTATTTGGTTAATTCTGTAGACTTTTAAACTTTTAGGTCATCTTTCACCACATGTGTCTGGACTTCATTTACAGGGAAACACGTCACTAGTTGTTTCAAAGAATCCATCTACGAGTAGTTCCTCAATTTTGTGTGCATCAGAATCTGAAGGAAAATGCTTCGAATATCAGAAAACAGGTTCAAAAAGTCACCTTCAAAGTAAAAAGTAGGGAAAATTAAAAAAATATAAAAGAACTCATAAAAAGAAAAAGACATATAAATTTGAGGTATGTGACAAGACCGTTTCTCAAATGTGCCATTTGAACACGCACCAAAGAGTGCATACAGGTGAGAAACCATTTAAGTGTGATGTTTGTGACCAAACCTTTTCTCAAGCATCAAATTTGAACCGGCACCAAAGAGTGCATACCGATGAGAAACCGTTTAAGTGTGAGGTTTATGACCAAACCTTTTCTGAACCATAAAGTTTGAATACCCATAAAAGAGTGCATATGGGCGAGAAGCCATTTAGGTGTGATATTTGTGACAAAACCTTTTCTGGAGCATCAAGTTTGAACCAGAACTAAAGAGTGCACACGGGTGAAAAACTGTTTAAGTTTTATGTATGTGACCAAACCTTTTCTACAGCATCAACTTTAAAAACTCATAAAAGAGTGCATACGGGTGAGAAACCGTTTAAGTGTGATGTTTGCAACCAAACCTTTTCTCAACCATCAAATTTGAACCGGCACCAAAGTGTGCATACCAGTGAGAAACTGTTTAAGTGTGAAAATTGTGACCAAACGTTTTCACAACCATCAAGTTTGAACCGGCACCAAAGTGTGCATACTGGTGAGAAACCGTTGAAGTAAGATGTTTGTGTTAAAACATTTTCTCAGTTATCACATTTTAACACCCATCAAAGAGTCCATATGGGTGAGAAACCGTTTAAGTGTGATAAAACCTTTTCTCGGGCATCTAATTTGATCACCCATCAAAGAGTGCACACGGTTGAGAAGCCATTCAAGTGTGATATTTGTGACCAAATTTTTTCTCAAGCATCAAGTTTGAACACCCATAAAAGAGTGCATACGGGTAAAAAACCGTTTAAGTGTGATGTTTGTGACAAAACCTTTTCTCAAGCATCACGTTTGAACATCCATAAAAGAGTGGACATGGGTGAGGCCATTTAAGTGTGATGTTTATGACAAAACCTTTTCATTAGCGTAATATTTGAACACCCTTCAAATAATGCATAGGGGTGAGAAACTGTATAAATGTGATGTATGTGACCAGACTTTTTCTCAAGCAGGAAATTTGACCAAGCACCAAAGAGGACATATGAGCGAGTAGACAGTTACATGTTATGCAAGTTTGTAGTTTGAATGCATATCAAAGACTGTGTAGAGATGAGAACCTTTGATATGTATAGATGTGTATAAAAAAACTTCTGTGATTTTAGCAATTTTACAGGCAGTAAACATTGCTTTCAGGGGTTTTGGAATATTGTTGTATCCTTTGTGGTTATTATTCCCACAACCAATTAGTACATCGAATTACTTTTATTCAATTTTTTTATGTGTTTAGTTTCCTTAGCAATTTTAGTTTCTTTAGTAATAGAGATTTGCTTGTGTGTTACCAATGTGATTTATGTAAGAAATGCTTGTTTACATCAAGGTTTTTGAATGAGCACATAAGATTTTATACAGATAAAAACTGTTTAAAAGATTATTTATGCAAGAAGTTCTTGCCGTGGCTGGACAGTTTGAACACGCTCAAAGAGTACACACTGGTAAGACACCATTTAAATGTGATTTGTGTAAAAGGGTATTTTCATTTAAGTCGGCTCTGCTTTAGCATCTAACAACCTATTCTACAAAAAGGCTATCAGTTTTTAGACTATAGCAAAACCTTTGGAACAATTGTGATTTTTATTTAAAAAAGAAAACTTGATGAAGAATTAAAGCTGCTTCACTTTGGCTAATTCTCACATTTAAATTAACACTTTGAACATTTATATTGTTTTTTTTTAAATGATAGATAAAGCGGTGGCGATTTGAAATTTTTGCCTCACCATTTTCAATCCTTAAAAAAAATTATTATACCACCACCCCCCTAATGTGCAAATATCACCAAAATTGCACTCTGATTCTAAATATAAACCTTCATTTACATCACAAATGGAATTTGCCCCCACCTCCCCTTATGTGCAAACATATATAATGATTTGGATATATTTAGGGGTTTGGTTAAGTTCATTTTGTTGTATTTAGGTTCAGAATTCTATTTTGGCTATATAATTGCACATTAGGGGGCTGGTGGCATATACTCTGTTAATATAAAGGTTTTAAGAAATTCGTAAATTTAAAAAAAAACTGTATGAATATGTATGTCAATAGCAATATTTTGTATTATCCCCATTGCTTTATCTATTATTAAAAAAAAAAAAAAAAAAACAGAATAAACAATGACCGGAATGAACGCCACTGATAAAAAACAATTTGTAGCAAGAATTTCAAAAGATTTACACATTGGGTTGAAAGCATGCAAAAATAGAAAGTTCTTTTCTTTTAAGTTGGAAAATGAAGGAAAAAAGAGGAAAGACTCAATGATAAAGAATCTCCCCTTGTATAATATGTTAACTAGGGTCAGTATAAATATTTTAAAGTAAGAATTGTTTTCTGAACATGTCTCTTTATCAGGGGCCATTATTCCAAATTTATACCAAATACAATCTGAAATCATCTTCAACATTTAATTTTTTTCTAGATTTACTTTGAAGATAGGTTATATTTGAGAAATCCATTTAATATAATAAGTGGTGAAAAACCCTACATGAAATTTAACAACAGTGCTTGACAGCTCCTTGTATTCCTTTCCTTCCTAATACCGATCCAGAAATCTAATAATGTAGTACCAGCAATAAATATTCATTTTCCAGTGTGGGATTACATGAGACTTCAATGAGTTGCTCTATTTGAAAGGTACTCAGGTTAGTGTCCATAGCATCAGCATTAAAGGGGTCACGCATCCAGTCTAACTGCTTCTCCAAAAATGGAATATACTCTTATGCGGATCTTCAATGCATTCAAACCCTGGATCATTTGAGTAATGAGTTTCGTGAAATCAGATATGTTTTTTGCAAAAATGTATGCAATCTTTCAAGCGGCTCGATTTTGATTTTTCTATTGGTTTTTCCCAGAGAGTGACCCTTTTTACCATGGCATCAGTTTTTTTTTCTACATGAAAAATGTCAGAAACACGCCTGTCATGGATAAATTCCAGCTGTTGAGTTTTTTAAAAATATCACTCAAATAAGCCAACTTCAAAAGCCGATCAAAATCATTAAGTGTAGAAGAAACCTGGGATCTGTGTTCAATAAAAAAAAATATAATTGTTTGTTGAATTCAAATACACGGGACAAAACATTCCCCCAAGAAAGCCATCGTACCTCAGTATCTAGCAATAAGCTATAATGAAAGTTACCTATTTCCTGGCATTAATTAAAAAAGACTTTCCGAAAAATAAGTTTTTCAAAGAAAAGTAAAGGCCATTTTAAACTTAAGCTCAGCAGATACAAATACCTGTTAAAATTTAAACTCAAAATGACCAGAAATTACTATTAAAGAATAAATGAAACCAATTTCATTTAAAGGTATGAAGGGTGGGAGGGGCTATTTTGCCCTCTGATCTGCTTTTGCTCTGAGAACATGAACTAGAACTTTTGATTTCCATTCAAGTGAGCCCTTTCTGCAGTTTATACGAGTATCCCTTTCATAAAAACCATATAAAGCCCCAGGACATAGCTTACAATGTCTGCCCCCTGGGCCCAGGGGGGTTGTGTTAAGTAGAAGTTTTTATTATCTGACCTTCGCACTATTTTAAAAAAAAGCTTTCTCAAAATTTGTATCTGATGGGTTTGGGGAAAAGAGGACGTGAGGGGGGGGGGCTAGGGGCCCC
>JAQQPU010018826.1:4139-17102 GCA_029168905.1 Artemia sp. Kazakhstan ARC1039
ATCCAATCAAAATTTTGAGACAGCCATTTTGTTCAGCGTAGTTGATTCCCAGATAGAATATATATTTTTGAGGAGGATAATCCCCCACAACCCTCAGGGCAAGGGTTTTAAGTTATGCCCTGGGGACATATAAGGTTTTTATAGAAGGCGTTGTCGTAGAAACTTCAAAACATGCTCATTCGACTGGAAATTAAAGGGTTAATGCCCTTCTTAATAGTCGAAAGTGATTGGAGTGTAACTAGCCCCCTCCCCCCACACCCATCATTTCCCCAAACACATCCAATCAAAATTTTCAGATAGCCATTTTGTTCAGCGTAGTTGATTTCCAGATTGAAAATATATTTTTGAGGAGGAAACTCCCCCACAACCCTCAGGGCAAGGGTTTTAAGTTATGCCCTGGGGCATATAGGGTTTTTATAGAAGACGTTGTCGTAGAAACTTCAAAACAGGCTCATTCGATTGGAAATTAAAGGGCTAGTGCCCTTTTTAATAGTCAAAAGTAATTGGAGTGCAACAAGCCCCCCCCCCACGCCCATCATTTCCCCAAACACATCCAATCAAAATTCTGAGATAGCCATTTTGTTCAGCGTAGTTGATTTCCAGATAGAAAATATGTTTTTGATGAGGACACTCCCCCAGAACCTTCAGGGCAAGGGTTATAAGATATGTCCTGGGGGCATATAAGGTTTTATAGAAGGCGTTTCGTAGACACTTCAAAAAGGTTCATTCGATTGGAAATTCAAAGGGATAGTGCCTTTTTTAATAGTCAAAAGTGATTGGAGGGCAACTAGCCCCCCTTCCCTACGCCCATCATTCCCCTAAACACATCCAATCAAAATTTTGAGATAGCCATTTTTGTTCAGCGTAGTTGATTTCCGGATTGAAAATATATTTTTGAGGAGGACACTCCCCCACAACCCTCAGGGCAAAGGTTTTAAGTTATGCCCTGGGGGCATTTAGGGCTTTTTATAAAAGTCGTTGTCGTAGAAACTTCAAAAAGAGCTCATTCGATTGGAAATTAAAGGGCTAGTGCCATTTTTAATAGTCGAAAGTGATTGGAGGGCAGCTAGCCCCCCCGCCCTACGCCCATTATTTCCCCAAACACATCCAATCAAACTTTTGAGATAGCCATTGTGTTCAGTGTAGCTGACTTCCCGATAGAAAATATGTTTTTGAGGAATATAATCCCCCACAACCCTCAGGGCAAGGGTTTTAATTTATGCCCTGGGGGCATATAAGGTTTTTATAGAAGGCGGTGTCGTAGAACCTTCCAAAAAGGCTCATTCGATTGGAAATTCCGAGGGCTAGTGCCCTTTGTAATAGTCGAAAGTGATTTGAGGGCAACTAACCCCCCTCTCACGCCCACCTTTTCCCCAAACACATCCAATCAAAATTTTAAGACTGCCATTTTATTAAACGTAGTTTTAAGTTCTGGAAATTAGGTCTTTGAGGATTACAACTCCCCCAAAGCCCTCAGGGCAAGGGTTGTAATTTAAGGATTCTCCGAATCCTTCATATTATTTCTTATGGAAGGATGCTCGTATAAACTTTAGAGAGGGCTCGTTTGATTGGAAATTGAAAGTTCTTGTTCACTTTTTAAGAGTCAATAGAGATTGAAGGGCAACCAGCCCCTCTCCCTCCTACACGCCCTCAATGCATCAGATAAAAATTTTGAGATAGACATTTTTTTAAAATAGTTCAAAGTTCTGATAACAAAAACTCCGGTGTCGACACAGCCCACCAGGGCCCAGGGGTAGGCGTTGTAAGTTATGCCCTGGGGCATAACTTATTAAGGGGGGTTTATAACTTATGGGAAGGGGTTTTGTACGGGAAGAACACATAGGAAATCTATTATAATTATTCAATTATAAGGTTAAAATACATACTCTGTGATAGATGCAAAATTGCTTTGGGACACAAATTTCTATTAAGGTCAATTCCAAACAGCCGTGATCCCTTTGTGGCAGCATGGTCTAAACTCCCTTATTGGAGCTATTTTTTCAATACATTCATTGTTGTCAATCGCTGTCCACAAGTTATGCAAGCTGGCTATTGTTCATTTATAAGGTTTTTATCAAAGAGCTAATCGTATAGGCTTTGATAAAAGCCTCATTCGATCTAAATTGAAAGTTCTAGATCCGTTTTTTAAAGTCAAGAATAATCGGACAGCAAGCACCCCCCCCCATGCCAAAAAAAACTTGAAACTTTTTGCAATCAAAAACGAACAAAAAGTTTTAGTTTTAGGCTTCTGCAGTGAGACGATACCCAAACTCTTGTTTTTAGTTATTTTTATTCGATTCAAACTTGATTTGCATATTCAATTTAAGTTTCACTCGTTTAGATTTATTTATTCATTTACATTAATATATATTGTATGTTTTGTTCGCATTGATTGTTTATTTAATTTCTGTTCGTTTTAAGTTTCATTTATGCTTTAATAGCAAAATATTTGTTTTCGTTTTAAGCTAGATTTTCATATTCAATCTAAGCATTACTCGCTTTAAGATCTATTTATTCATTTATATTATTACTTGTTGTATGTTTTTTGCTATCATTGTTTATTTAATTTCTGTTCGTTTAGGGTTTCATTTATTCTTTAATAGTAATTTCTGGTCGTTTTGAGTTAGAATTTTAACAGGTATTTGTATCTCCTGAGGTTAAGTTTAAAATGGCCTTTACCTTTCTTTGAAAAAGTTATTTTTCGGAAAGTTTTTTTTTTATTAATGTGAATAAAGGGCCATTTACAATAAACTTTTTATTGATATTCGGATTTACCCTAGCGCTAATTTCACCATTATGATTTTCCATAAAATTTCGGTACTTTCCCATTATATGGGCCTCTAGGGTTAAACACTGTAGAGTAGGCAATGATAAAACCAATTTTTTGCGTGTTGACCGCTTTGGAGTAGGCAATGATAGCGTGGATTTCATTGCGTATACGATACTAAACTGTGGTTTTTTGGGGTTTAAGGGGGGAAGGTACCTAGGTTATGTTACGTATTTAATATATGCTATGCTTTACCCTCCCCCCCCCCCCCTAATGTTCATTTATATAGCCCAAATTTGTTTCTAAACTATTATATATTCATCCTATTTTATTTCATTAGCATTAACCAAACTTGACTTTTTAGAAAGGCCATATAATGGGAAAGTACCAAATTTCCTAATCTGCTCAAAAATTCTATGAAAAATTTTCGATTGGCTGAAATTAGCACTAGCTATATCTCCGACCGATAAAATTTATAATGGATGGTCATTCAATTTTATCAGCAATAGGAACATTATTGGTTTTCACCACAGCCAGTTTCAATTCTATGTTGTAAAGTAAATACGCCATAGCGAATGAACATAGATTACAATTCTGCTAGAGAACTTCCGGGAGCATAAAAACCAAAAAAAAAAAAAAAATGTGCAAAAAAGAACACAAAGGGCAACTAAATTAATTATTTATCAAGTTTTAATAGCTTTGATGGCGTTTCTTGAAAAAGTGAAATAAGCCCAAACAATAAAATTGTAGGCTTCAACTTTACACACCTAACATAATTCAACCAGATCTAAGAGTCTTCAAGGCAAACCTCATGGCAAGGAAAGCCACATACAGATCGAGTTATATTTCCTGGCCTTCATTTTTTTCAAATTAGTGACAATACACTTTTTTTATGGGAAGCACTCTAGCAGTGGGAGGAGGGCAAGTACTTACGAAAGCATTTGTTTTACTAAAATACAGATGAAGATCCTTGTATATACTTTTTTTTATATCTTGTTGTTTTTGAGGGAGATGAGCGGGTATCCCTGCAGACCCCCGCAAGACGGGCATTCTCTGGGATAAACAGTAGTAAAAGGTGTACTCTGTAGAACAACAGCAGGCTTCTATATGGTGGCCTATTTAGGCCACAAACAACCAGCAAAATTCACAGTGGATTCCAGCCACATTAAAATTTGATGACCAGTAAGAAACTGTTATCAATTGGTTTAAATTGTTTACAATACATACTATAGACATACAAGCTTCAGTGGAACTTTCAACACACGTGGGTACAGACACGTACTCAGGAATTTATTTGTGAGTTCAAGACTGCTTGGGCATCTCCTTCCGATACCACCGACAGCCCCTGCTAGAATCATATACAACTTTGGCTCCACATCGCATGCTTGGTTACGCCTTAGGGGTAGACCTCGGACCAGATGGAAGGACAGCCTTCAGAAGATCCTGAACATGGCCGATAGTTCTTCTGTTGAGGCCCCACTCATAGCAGCAGCTTCACCTGGAGGAGCAAAGTTGCTATGCTCTCTACGCCACACACCATGCGGCAGGAGCCTTAAGTCAAGTCAAGATTGTTAACCAGAATCCCTCTACCCAATAAAGAAAATAGGAGAATATGAAAAAAAAATGAGCATTTTGGGGATAGACGGTTCCACGGGCTACCCATTCCACGGATCGTTTCCATGATCATTTCTAGGTACGAGGCACGTTCCTCCAATATTAACGCTCATAAAATTTACATAACTATATTTCTATTTTCAAATTCTGTATTCCTTTTTTCCCTTCAGCAATTATTCAAACATTTTCGAATTTGGCCCTGTTTGACACAAAGTGAAAGAAAAAACTCGAAAAAGAAAGGAAAAAGCAGAGAATGACAAAGGGAGAGAAAGGACCAAAAATGGATGGGGGAACAGAGGGAGAAATTGAGAGAAAAGGAAAATTAGGGAAAGAGAAACAGATAAAAAGGTCGAAAAATAGATGGACAACGTGGGAAACAAAAAACAAATAGTAAAAAGCAGGCATGTATATAGCAAATTAAATCACGTGAGAGGAAGGTCTAAATTCGAAAAAAAAGACACAAGAATTATTTGACAAATGATAGAATAATATATTGAAAATAGGGAGTTGTAATAACCTTGACATTTCAGGGGGGGGGGGTACTGACAAGGAGCCTTTTCTTCCAATCACGTACCTGGTAAAGAGTATTAGAGGCTTCTGTTTTACAGACTAATTCTAACTCAACTGTGAGAAGGTCAAACTATTAAAAAACAAACAAAACAACAGGATTATTAACTAAAGTAAAATTAATAAGGAACCTCTAAACAAAAAAAAAAGACAATTAATTGAACACTTACATCTCTCCTTGGGAAGGTTTGCAGGACCTTGTATTCAGAGGTCGAAAACCCTTGGACAAATAAGAAATCAAACATTGTCTTCAAAGGACCAATTGATGAAAATCGTCTCGTCACCTGTTTCCCATCTGGAAGACGGAAACGTATGGCGGTCACATCAGCGCCAGCTGGCGGCTCCAAGGGAAGTGTCGCACTAACTTCTTCTTGTCGTCGCTGTGGGAAAGAAACGGCGTAATTTAAGCAGAACTTTACATAAAACAGGAACATGAATATGACAAGAAAAATTAACTGCACAATTTCCTTGAAAATGTGGCCACAATGTTTAGAAAAAAAGGCTTTTTATGGTGCTCAGAATACTACACTGACGTCTTCACGGTGTCGCTACACCGTGAAGAATACAACATTGGACTTCAAAAGTCCCTACCGGCAGTGCTGATCTCCGTTTCATGGCCCATCAGCCAGGAAGTACAATTGGGGGGGGGGGCATCCCTCCTATGCTTTCGCACACCCTTTCTGTTTACCTGTTTACCCCAGATTTGTCCAGGTACCCATTTAGGGCTGGGTCGACTCTATCTGAGCGTACAGAGCCAAGTCACTGAGCCCCGTTCCAAACCAAATAACCATTCCAAACATCAAGACTCGAACCCTTGTCCTCACGGAGAAAGGAAACACAGAAAATGTTCATTGGTCATAATTAAAACATGGAAATCTTTAAAAAAAATTAACACCCCCTTGATGGGGTGTCGCATCAATCTAGAAAATTTCAAGTGGAAGAAATAGAGTCATTTGGATTCTACGCAAAATATAAAATGGATTTTATCCAAAAATTGGCTTTTAAACAGATTCAAGACAAAAGATGCGCAAAAGCGAAACAAAAAAAAACCTGGCTTATAAGACCAAAACTGCTTACAAGGGTTATTCCTACAATTTTTCAATGACTTATACAATGTGACGTCAACGATATTTATAAAATTAATGAATAAAAAAAATTACAATTTTTGCCAGGCGGAAACATGAAAGATCCAACACGCTCCACAAGAAAAAAAAATGGTTATTTAGCCTGCAAAAAAAGTAATTTGGCCTGGGAACAACACCACTGTTGACCGTTTAACCAGCATGAAAAGTTAAGCCAAGGTGATCATATTCCGCACTGATTATACATTGCTGTAATTCATAATTAAATGGTTTATCATCCTATGTTTGTCACCTCTATTACAGATCCCATTCTGATTTCAAATACCACATTTAGTTTTTTTGACAAATTCTACAGGCTGAGAGATATTTAACCGACTTTTCACCATTCCGTCTGTAGCATACGAGAGCGAGAGAGAGCGAGAGCGAGAGAGAGAGAGAGAGAGAGAGAGAGAGAGAGAGAGAGAGAGAGAGAAGTAAATCATTTGTGAATATTCATTAAATTCAACGAGAGTTAATTTGTAGCTAAGCGGCAAGTCCAGCAAGGAAACCATTTGAAGCCTGGCTAGGCGCCTAGACAATCCTTTGCCGGAAAGGATAGTCAGGTCAACAGCAACATCAGAAGGTTAATCCATTAGTATGTTCTTCAATGTCACGAATAAATTGTCAGAAGCAAAATAGGTGCTGAAATTCAAGTTTTTCTCTATAAGCTTTGATATGAATTCGTGGGTCATAGCATTCCCACCACAAAAAGAATACAAAAAGACAAACAAAAAAGGAAATGCTTGAAGGAAAACAGGAAATGTAAATTAAAGAAGAAAAAGGAAAACATTGTCTAATTTATGAATACTCTCTGTATTCATTGATGCTGAAATACAGTAATCATAACTCAAGACAAGCAAGATTGGAAGTAAGAAGCGTTGCCAACTAATAATTCATTATATGTCATTCCTTTCAACTGACCAACATAAATAAACACGCTTTCCAATTAAAAAGAATTGATAGCCAAAGGGAACTATTTGAATAATAATCGTTTTCTAATCAATCAAACTGATCTGTTAAGTGGGGGAGAAAAAAGCAAACAAAGCAATAAAAATATAGAACAGAAAGTGTTTAGAAAGCAATATTTCTGAAAAGAAAACTAACAATATCACTCTGTTAGAAATATGCGAAATCAATGTAGTGTGTCCACTTCAAAAACAAAAACTAAGAACATAAACGAACCTAATAAGGGCTTTTAAAGGACCATAGAACTCTATTAGAATGTACTTGATGATTCTATTCTGTCATTAGGACATTGTTTTTTTTTTTTTTTGGTGGGGGGGGGGGATTCTTGAATAAATAATGGCAGTAGGACTTATAATATCGACTATATCTGAAAAACTGTTAGTGTCTTTCTTTCGGGGAAACTCCTTGACCAAAAAGTTGCAGGAGGATAAAACGTCAAACTGGACGGTGCAGAAGAACATGTTGGCAACCACCCCCCCCCCCAAACATTTAATTTTCACCATTTCCCTACAATACCTATAAATTCATCATATGATTCTGGGTTTTTCTTCTCTTTTTTTTTAACGAGCTCCAAGTAAGTTGTTAAAAATAAAAGGAATGAAGACATAAAAAACAGGTATAATATTTCAAACAAGACAATGAAAAATAGCAGAAAAGTAATTTTTTAATAAATGTCATTAACAACTAACTATATACCTGATGTTTGTTATGTTACAATGTGATATACCCGAGAGGAAACCAAATTTGTCCTACTTTTGTTTGATTTGTAGCTATTTGCATGGTTACCATTGTCACAACAGACATAATTAAGATGTGAGATTTCATCATCGTTTTTGTGTTGTTTTTTTTAATTGTTTTTTTTTTCTGTTGATAAAGGTTCCCTGGCGAGAGTATTCGGACAGCCGAAATATTCGGACTTTTCTTATTATTAGAAAAAAAAAAGTCTTCTTTGTTGTTTTCCTCTGTGATAATTGAAATGTTATATCCATACTTCTATATTTTCATTGTTTTATTTGTAACTACTACAAGCGCTATAGCTTCGCCATACTGCTATACCAGCTGAGGTCTTATTTATTTACATTAGGCGGGAACCAAATAATTTACATTGTTATAAGTAATAATTTACATAATAAATAATAAATGTAAATAATAATTACATTATTAATAATAACGTAATTATAATAATACTGTAATTATATATTATTAATAATAATGTAATAATTACATAATTAATAATACTTATCAAATAAATAATAATTTACATTAGGCGGGAACCAAATAATTTACATTGTTATAAATAATAATTTATATAATAAATAATAAATGTAAATAATAATTACATTATTAATAATAACGTAATTATAATAATACTGTAATTATACATTATTAATAATAATGTAATAATTACATAATTAATAACAATTATCAAATAAATAATAACTTACATTAGGCAGGAACCAAACGAAGGACTTTCCTACCCGGCACCGATGGACTTTAGAATCTTTTCCGACGACCACTGTCGATCTGTCGGCTGCAGCTTCCCCGGCGAATTTTTAG
The DNA here is from genome assembly GCA_029168905.1 of Artemia sp. Kazakhstan ARC1039. NCBI lineage: Eukaryota > Metazoa > Arthropoda > Branchiopoda > Anostraca > Artemiidae > Artemia > Artemia sp. Kazakhstan ARC1039. Next base: position 12,732 of record JAQQPU010018826.1, read on the forward strand.
TCAGTCTCTGTCCTATCTTTGACCATACCTTCGGAAGCCTCCCTATTGTTCAAGGTCCTCTTTTTTTGCCGAATATTTTTCTTCGGCCTCCCCCATGTTGTCTCCAGGAGGATGCAGGCTTGCCAATGATAATGTCTAAACATATCGTTCCTTTTGGGCGACGCAAGGTGTGGCCGAGGAGCTTGAGCAGAAATCTTTTGATGACGAGAGTCAGCTCTTCAGACTGGACACAATAGCTTCTTAATTCGCTATTGGCAATTCTAGACAACCCATTGATGGGGAGTACAAAGCGAAGGCAGCGCTGATCGAACGCCTCCGAAGATCTATCCTCTTCTGCCTTGAGCGGCTGAAATCAGCTGAGGAGAACTTTTACTAGCACTTGCAAACCATCGCAGGAGTAACCCACACGAGGCTAACCCTTCCATCTCCACCTTTATCTTTCCAGAGTTTCACTCTTCGATCCATCTTATAGACTTTTGTTACTTTTGTTAAATCCTTTCTTTAAGCCAGAACAAAGGACATCAAAAAATAACTGGAAGCCATTAAATTTTAGGTAGAATATTGAGGTGGCTTTAACGCATTAAGAATAAGGAACATATGTCCTTGGTTTTAGTATATGAATCAAAAGAAGAAATACTATGATGGAAATCCTCATTAAACTCCAGGCAGTACTCCCTCCCCCCCTCCCTAGTGTGAAAACTTCATAGTGGACGTCGGGTCCGTAAAAGCCTAAACTTACCTTGTAATGCAAAGCAGAGATATACGTAGTTTGTAATGGAATTGGTGGTCATTTTGGAATATCAAAGGGTTAAGAAGTAGCCTCCAAGGGATGACGGAGAGAATCATATCTATAAAATATTTAACAGCGCTTCAATGCCAAGAGATCTAGTGATTCTTTCTCCCGCTAAGTACAGAAACCAGTGATGCCAGATGTAACAGATTTGCCCAATTTGGGCTTTTTTACGGCAGTTGCGCAATGAATTCTTTAGACCAGCTAATTTTTCAAAGTGATTCTTTTTAAATTGTAGTTTTGGTGCGGTTTCGCTATATAAAAGAAAAGAAGAAAATCTTTTAGGTGCAGCTTCGTCTTTGTGGCTGCATTATCTTATACCCGGTATAAGGTAAGAGATAACAGTAACACAACAGCAACCGAGACGAAATTGGAAAAGGAATCGATCGTCAAAGCCCTGATTTGTAAAGCAATAAAATCACATAAGACGATCAGCCAAAAGTGCACCTGTTTATCTTGCTCCGACTGCTGTCTTTGCCTTGCTTCCATTTCCACCTTCTTCTTTTCTTCTTTTTCAACTTTCAGTTTCTCTTCAAGTTCTTGCTTTTTGGCTTCTTCTTTTGCCCTAAAAAAACTTACTTTATGTAAGAAGGCTACAACAATAGCGCCGTCAAAAGCAATAAATAAGTCTCACATTCAAAATATTAAGTTTGTATCAGAGTTACCATGGAATATCTTCCCAAAAAGAAACACAAGAAGTCAGAGAAATAAAATAAAAAATATAAATAAAAGGTTTAGAAATATAAAAAAAAAATTACGAATGTTCCTAATGAAAGTTGTATACATCGACCAGAAGATCTCTAGAGATCAAATCCAAGTTCCATTTATTTTCCAAATTCCATTTATTTGTTCAACTTAATCATTGTGGTATATTTTCTAATTTTTATCGGAGACATCTCTCAAACGTCTCCCAGGCTTCCGCAAACCTATTTCAAGAAGTTTGACGTACCGCGATTCTCAACCATTTCTGGAACAAACTTGACCTGTCTATTGGCAGTCGTCAACTGGCTGGCCTATTCAATATGACACAAGTGGATTCTGTCACACAGCAAATGAACCTACTTCAGAAGTCTTATTTCGGCCCTGATTCTCAACTGATCGGCCCTGATTCTTAACTATCTCTTGGTAAAACTTGAACAGCTGGTTGGTAGTCTTCAACTCGCTAGCCTATTCAGGGTGATACAAGTACAGTTTATTACAAAGCAGATACACCAACTTCAACAACCTTAATTTAACGCTTGTTCTGAAGATTTCTTGGTCAAATTTGATCAGTTCGTTGATATTTGCTAGATTGTTGGACTATTTACTGTAGACACAAATACAGTGTACCATAAACATATTAACCTACTTCAGACCCCTTAATTTGGCCCTGATTTTCAACCATTTCCCAGTCGAACTTGATCAGCTTGTTGGCAGACTTTAGTTAGCTTCTCAATTCACCAATATATTTATGACAGGAAATGATCTTGTTTACAAGGTCATCCACCAGCCAGAACTTACTGACCCTCATATAACTGTTATTACCTTTTTTTTTTTTTTTTTTTTTTTATTTAATGTAGATTTCATGATAACGAGAAAAGTTTTAATTAAGACGCCGAAAAAATAACGAGGTAATGTTTTAATTGAATAGTGAGAAAAAAAAACTCACCTGTAATATTTACATTCGAATATGAAAACCCCGATGAATGTAGAGTGAGAAAAAAAAACTAAAAGGAAATCGAAAAAAAAAAACATCCATCTAGAGAGAGAGAGAAAAATATTACATCTGAAAATTTTTTGATCGTTGTTTGTCAACAGTGCTGAACATTCCTCTTAGTGACACAACACTGCACATAAATGCAGGTTAAAAAAAAGATTTTAATTCGAGGCTTTTTATTCTAATAGACTATGAGTGCAGTGTATTGCTCGTCATTCCAGAATGACTATACCTTTCTTAATTAGACTAAAGATAACTGGAGTTCATTCCTAATCCGTTCTTTCCTTAATAAAACATTCAAATCTGTAAATAAAAACAGACGACATACGAAATAAATTGGACTGAATTGGAATGATTCATAAAAAAAAAAACAGGCCTGTGTTGTAACATATTTCAAAACTTCTCTTCATATTTATAATGGTTCTATCCCATCAAGCTGCTTAATTCAAAAGAAATTTCTATACTTCATAAAAGTTGTAAACGAGTCTGATATGGTATTTAAAATATAAGCCAATATTTTCAATGAGTTTTCTAAATCATTAAAATATGAGCCAATATTTTTAATGAGTTTTTTAACTCATTAAAATATGAGCAAATATTTTTAATGAGTTTTTTAACTCATTAAAATATGAGCCAATATTTTTAATGAGTTTTTTTAACTCATTAAAATATCAGTCAATATTTTTAATGAGTTTTTTTACTCATTAAAATATGAGCCAATATTTTTGATGAGTTTTCTAACTCATTAAAATATGAGCCAATATTTCTAATGAGTGTTTTAACTCATTAAAATATGAGCCAATATTTTTAATGAGTTTTTTAACTCATTAAAATATGAGCCAATATTTTTAATGAGTTTTTAACTCATTAAAACCTTTTTTATTACCTCTTCTAGTCAGTAGATAAATCAAAAAATGGTTTTAATAGGATCGTCTGCACATCGTTTGTTAGATACCTACATCATTAGCACACTAAAAAACTATATCTTCTTTTGCTCACTTCCATTGGAATTTGATTCCGGCGATGGGATTACGCGAAAGCGTCTAAATAACAATCCAAATAATAAGAAGAAGTAACTCACTTCAATTTTGTTAGACAATCAAAAGGCTTCTAATATTTCGGCTATATGTAATGACTGGTTGATCAGTTTGTTGACAACTACGAAGCTTCTTTTGCTTTATGAAGACGTCCTATTCCCTTGACTATCGTATGAGTCAGTCATATTTATATTAATATTATTTGATTCATATAACAGTTTGTCGAATCCAAAAAATGCACAAATCTTAACGTTAACAAGATTTCACAACGCCCACCAAAACTGTTGATAAATCTCTGCTACTAAACGATCACGGTATTTCCCTCAGAACAAGTGCTGTTAATCGTTATCCAATAATCGACACTGACCAAGTTCAGAAGAAACTTGAAAATCTTGACCTAAGAAATCTAGCTATCCCCTTGAGATTCCAGTGAAACTGATCAAAGAGGGCTCAGATTTAATAAGGTTGCCAGTAAATGTTATTTTTTACCAATGTCTTGTTGGTCATATCTTTTCATGTATTTTCAAACGTCGTTTTGCTCCTCTGAATCCCTAGAGATCTCAGTGACCTTGAGTCTATTTCTAATCCCATTCTGAGTGAAAGGTTCATTTTTAAATTAAAGCTTCCGATTTTATTTAATTATAAATTGAAAGGTTGTGTCTAAGAAATGAGTAGGAGTTTCAAGACGCAATTTATTTGTTGACAAATCAGTTGATCCAAGCTTTTGTTGAAATATCTTTCTGTTTGACAGCTATAAAACGACTCCTTAAAAGTAGTTGTGACAATGAAATTTAACTTATCTTATAAAAAATCTAAGAAATTTAATTACCTATCCGCGAGCAGTGAGG